>CAJHQP010001296.1:0-121794 GCA_905132765.1 Moricandia arvensis | reverse complement strand
TAAACACCATATCTGATTTTGCCCTTCTTGCAACAAACTCCTCAAGACGAAGACGCAACAGTGAAAGTGGGAAGCTATTATAAATCTTTTTAGGGGAAAAGTTAAGTCAGACCTGTTAATGACGAAACCTTGACTATACCATTAAACGTTAATCACTTTCAACTTAGGATTAAGGACTAAGAATATCCTTATTATTAGTCTCTTAAGTATCTCACTAAATTTGATCCAAAAAAAAAAGTATCTCACCTAAATATATAATTAATAAAAGTATGAGATAAAAAGTAGAAGATGAGTTTCCCATTTAAAACTATTTAGCCACTTGTCGCTTTACTGGTACAAACTTTTTATATTACTTTTGTTAAAGAAACAAAAAATAATATTTAAGAAAAAATGATCAAAATAAATTTTATTAAAGAATGTAAATATAAATTTTATTAAAGAGTATAAAGTTATGGGGTGGATTTTTAAAAGTAGATTTAAAATTTTTAAAATAAAAAATAAATATTAAAATTTTTAAAATAAAATAGTTATTTTGGTATTTTTTGAGTGGTACTTTGGTTACAAAAAATTAAAATGACTATCTAAGACAACTGTCCAATCTTTTTCATTATAATTATTAAAATTTAATTATATAACTGAATTATGTAACAACATTAATATAAATACTGTTTAGAAATTGTTTTTGAGAAAATGAATAACAATGACACTCTATGACCCTAGTTTCTTATTCATATGCATAAATGTGTAGAGTAGATAAGGCAGTCAACTTTGACTAAAAAAAAGATAAGGCAAACAAGTTTTTTTCTAGAGGATTTATTTCATAAATGAGTTTAATGTTAGTTGAAAGATATAATTTGTTGGAAAAGTGATGATTTGATTAATATTATAGTAAGATTTTGCATACATTAATACATTTTTGTTTATATTTGTTGTGATGTTTTTTATTGACTTGACATCTGATAACACATAATAAATTGAAATAGATATTTCAATATATATTATATTTATTTATTTTATTACTTTATTTATATTATCTTTTAATTTAATATTTATTTAATTTATGATTTTCTTAATATGATAATGAATAATATTTAGTGTTATAAATAGTATCACACCAAATTTGGTATACTATTGTAACTTCACATTAAAATAATGTTATTTTTAGTGATTAGTGAAGATATTTTAGTGTAAAAGCTATACTAAAATAGCTTTAGGTTGGAGATAGCCCAATTTTTAAATTATCTTCATTGCTAAGATTTCATTGAAATATATAGTATTAAAACAGTGAGAAATTCTCTAAGGTGACTACTTTTAGGCTTTTTCATCAAAAAAACTTGTAAAGAGAAAAATGATCAAAATGAGTTTTATTAAAAGATAAATAAATATGTATATTCGTAAAATTAATTAATATATACTTACAGTTTAGATTGAGGTGTGCGTTTTGAAGGTGTAATTTATTCTTTTTTAAATAAATATATAATATTAAAAAGTTTAAAATAAAAATTTGAAAAATAGTTTCAAAAACATTTTTGAATTTCAAAAAAAAGATTTGATTTTTTTTTGAAAGAAATAGAAAAAGTTATAACGAAATATAAAATATTTAAATTTGAAAACATATAATTCAAAAAACAATTTTCTAAAAAAATAAATAATTATTTATATCTATATATCTATTAAGCAAGGAAAGATAAAAATATTTTTTATATAAATAAAACATATTTTGATAATTTTTCTCCTCAGTAGTTTTTTGGTGATACTTCAAAACTCTATTTGAAAGAACTACCCTAAATAAATTGGAAGATTAAAGATTGAATATAGGTAAAATATAATTTCTTAATAAAGTAAAATTAATTAAATGAATAAATTGTATGAATATAATATTATACATTTTTGAGAATATTTGCTGAGCATTTTTGGCAAGCAAAAAAGAATGACAAAAAACAAATTGGTAGAGCTGATTATAAAACATTAGTACTATACTATAAAAATTGTATGTTACAGAAATTGTATATTGTCATTAAAGTATTTAATAAAGAGATTGGTAAAGCAATAACAGTATGCTATTTTAAAGTGATCATAAAAGTTAGTATATAACTTTTAATTTTAATATATAAATATTTATAATATATATGTATATATATATATATTAATTTTATATTTTCATTATTAAAAATACTAAATCATATTTATTTATATAAAATAAAGTATATTTTAAAGTAATATTTGAACTATCAAAATCTTACATATAAGAAAAGACACTTTTAGATGTTTTCGTACAAAAGAAGAAAAGACACTCTTTTCGCTCAAAAAAGAAAAGAAAAGATTTATTAAATGGTAGCAACACATACCATGAAGTTAAAGAAAGAAATTAGAGTACAGATTTTTGGAGTGAGAATTTAGTGATTAAATATTAGAGTTAGGATCTATGTTTTTGATATAGATTTAATACTTATTTATTTTTAAGTGTATCTATTTTTAAATATTTTTAAATTATTTATTCTAAATTTCTTATTCATTAAATACTCTTTAATGAATGTTATTTGGTCATTTTTATTTTGTGGTATTTTTTTATATTTAAAAGAAATCCCCAAAGTTTACCATTGGGAAAATTTTCAATATTTTTAAAATAACAAATCTATATAAGTGATAAATAATTTAATATATTCACATTAAACTAAATATATTTACATAGAACTATAAAAATGTGATGCATTATATTTAAAAAAATATAGTGTTTTATTTTTTGTTAGACATTCCTCAGCAACTTGCTTAGTTGATATTTATGTTTATATACTATTATTAAAATAATATTAATGAAAAATGTAATATAAGGTAACTTAAATATATTTAACTATATTTAATTTATATTTATGAGAATTTGAAATAAATATGTAATCTAGTCGTTTGTATTGATCTCATCACCATACATTTGAATTTGTATTTTGTGGATCTAAATATGAGTTTATTATTTATTTTCTGAACACGTTACATACTTACTGACAATTGATTAAGATTATAATTTGATATCGTATTCTTATTCATAATTTCATATAATGTAATACATGATTTGATGTTGACCGGAAAAGGTTATACATGATTTGATATGCAACTAATAAATATTGTGTACTGTATTTAATTTTAGTTCAGTTGGATATACTTTAGATGATGTGTAGGTGACTAGGTGGTTGTTATGCGGATCAATCATGGAAACTACATTGAAGACAGACACATGTTCTATCCATCTCTGTTTTTAATTTTCAATCACATTTTTCATTGGAAAATTTAAAATACTGTAGCATTTATTGTAACCAGACTTCTTTTGGTTGAATATAGTTTTTCGGGCATCAACATAAATAAAATTCAAACTTTACCAACCAAACTGGTGACTCCGTGTTTACATGAATGATTGAATTCAGTTGATTCTATACAATGCGTGCAAGTCTATGGCCTGTTGCATTTTGATTCTGAGGTACATGTGTGAGTGCAAATGTGCTAAACCGTTGTTGACATCTTCAAATCTTTTCCAAGTGTTGCAAAACATGGCATTCCTCTAGTTAAGGAACCATATTCACCACCGTATGTCGTAAAATTTGTATGAAATTTTCTGAGATTAACATACATTTCATTACTCAAATAAGAGATTTCAATTCCACATGCAAAGGTGTGAGAGTTCGTCGTGTATTCCTTGCTCCCATTAAACCGTCAAATCCCTCCATAATATTATACCATCTTTGTCCTGAGAGCATTTTTTATCCAAGAATTTTCCGTAATGCACCATCTATGTTCACGTGTGATTAATATATCACTGATGTCATTCCTGTTGGTGGTAACTTGGGATTCATTATGCGGTGGGCAGCCTAATCTTCTGTCCATAAAATTGATTATGTTTCTGCTAAATTCATAATATCAAGAGATTTCTATCAATATCATTAAAAATCTTGTCATTTTTACCTTATATATACAATATCATCTATGTAAACATGATGGTCATCCACATAGTTTGATATCCACCAAAATAAGTAATCCATACTAGCAAACCGAAGACATAAGAAATATACCAGGGTTTGATGGTATCCTCGAGAGGGCCCAAACATGTACCGTTGGAGGGTATTCAAAGTACATGCATGGTTCATTGTCTCCTTATATGCACCACATCTTTCGCATTGAATGTCACAATTTAATCGACAAACAACCCGCTATAATTTGCATAAGAAGCCCTTCTTCTTTAGTGGACACCGAATCCTCCAAGTATAAGCCTTTAGGGATTTAACATCAAGACCATAAAATGCAACATGTTTTATACTGTCTGGATATAGACACCCTATGTGATATCCCGATTAACTGTATACCTCCTAGGACTTTTGAAGAACCATCCATGTAGCATCCCCGATCCTAGATAGGATCATCGGGACGGACCATGGGACGAGGGAGTGTGCAAGCCGGTCGTAAGACACAAAGGCAAGAGTTCCATGGTCTGAATATTGGGTTAAGTCCAAGTGATGATCAATATTTAGCCAAGAAAACAAGGAAAAAGGGGAAAAAGAAGCTGGACCGAGCTAAGGAAAGAGTGAAACGAGTTGGATAGAGTTTGAGAGAGCTGGAAGGAGCTTGGGCCAGCTGGATGGATCTTGGACGAGCTGGACTTAGCTCATGCTGAGCTCAGTAAGTTAAGTCAGCTCGGTAAGCTAGTAGACCCAACTCAGTCAGCTAGACCAACTGTCGGGGAGCTCAACTCAAGCCAGTAGAGTGTTCGACGATTGATCCAGCTGCTTGGTTCGGGGTGGTTATCCGAGTGATAGTCGGATCAAGTACGAATCCGACTTGGATGATGCACGTGTGGGAAGCGTGTTAGGCGGTTTTGGGCCGAAAAGCCGCGTGTGGATAACCATCCAGATGGTTTTCAAAAAGTCCAAGGCGGTTTTTGGCCGAGTCTTCTTTATATTTCGGGCCTTGTAATCAATTTTCGACACATATTTCCTAGGGAAATTCATGAAACGATCAGAACAAAAAGGTGAACTAGAAAAGAAGAAATTAGGCAATTTAGAAGGGGAACGTGATCGGAATCAAGCCAAGAAGGCAATCTGAGTGGAACGTCTTGAAGAACGATCCAACAATGGGTCCGAAGGAGAAATAACCGCGTACTAGGACCTTGACTCCAGAACACACTTCTAAGGTGAGTGGATGGACCGGATAAACCATCGCCCATAGCCTTCGGTGATTCCAACTGATTTTATGGCGATCGGCTTAAACGGTTACATCCTTCTCTCTATATACTTGATTGTTTCTTTCCTTCTTCTGCATGAACGATCGGGTAACTTAGACCTTAGGGCCGAGTAAAAGACCAAGTCTGTAAGCCAGGCCCGATCACATGATCTGATGCTTAAGTATTGGGTCCAATACATCACATATCATAGATGAATGGCTTGATCGGGTTAAGGCTGATCCGGATGGTTCAGTAGTAACACAGTCAGATATAGAACCGCAAACTGAACTTGATCAATCTGGTTAAACGACTTGAGAAGTCGAGTATTATTAAGGGGATTTCAGGTTGGATTTAGGAAGAATCCGAACATAAGTTGCATGTATAGAAACCACTCACTAAGTCACTGTTGGATTGCTTATGTTTGTTGTTGGTTTCTAGAAAAGATGGTGATCGTGGGAAAGATTTGGCTTAGCCGTGAAGACTCGCAGCAAAGGTGGATGGGTGGTTAGATAAACTGATTAGGATCGATTACTTTTTAATAGCTTATAAGACAAACTTTCATTGTATCAAATCCTTTGTGAAATAAATAAAGAATCGGTTTATATCTTATCATATTGACTCTAATATACTCACATATAGACTCTAAACAAATAGATCACAAAATTAAAAGAACTGAAAATGTTTAAGGAAAATGCCTTAAAACGAACCAAATGCCTTAGAAAAATTCAGGCTTGAATGTCTAGTAACCTCACCGGACTTAGAATCCGGGTTAGGGCTCTTTATTCCATCCTTATCTTTAATCTAACCGCAGTAGAAGGGTATGCTCTTTATTATTTATGTGTATGCTTCAATAAATTAAGTGTTCCAAGTCCTTATTGCTTGGGGAACTAATTGGTCAATCGTAATGATAGGATACTGTGACGAGCTATGTGAGATACTGTTCAATGGCCTCGGGCGATTGGATGGGATCTAAGGATCATTCCATACTGAGATAGATGCTCATGTTCCTACTCTTTTGATTAATCATTTGCTTACCATGGATCTAGAAAATACAATACTACGCCAACCATAATATGTCGAGTACGATCAAAATGGTTCCAATGGGCTTATCTTCCTAAACTACCGACCCTTGAAAACCTATGCAAAAAAAAATCCAGCTTATCTATTAACCTCCAAAACTGTTTTCTGTGCATGTCGTGTTAAAATATGTTAGTGCTTTGAATATCATCACCTCTTTCTTCTTAGTTTTGAAAAGTTTGTCTCATGATATCTAGTGCATTCCTCTTCCATTCCCCCGAGCTCCACCAGAATTGAGATACCATACTTGTTAATTCACACAAGAACATGACGTATAGAGGAATGGGCAATGACGATGAGTGAGAGGTCATGTGCAATGTGGAGTGATGATGAAGGATCATGTGCTATGAGGATCAGCAATGAGGGAAGAGAGTGAGCTCGTGGACGATGTGGTGAGGCGATTAAGGTAGGCGATAAGGCAAGGTGATGAGCGTGGGCAATGAGAAGAGAAGAGGAGGTCAGAGGCGATGAGGTATGGCGATGTAGAGAGAAGAGGAAGTCATGGGCAATGATCTTGGGTGATGAGGCCGTCTTCTTGACTTTCCTCTCCGCATTCTTCATTTACGGTCTTGTATGGTTTCAGAATTGTTCTTTGCTATTTTTACAGAAGTTTTTTGTACAATTTTTTGAGGTTTATTGTATGGAAGATCATTTCGTAAAACTAACTTTAATCGCTTTACGTAAGTTTTTCCAAACAAAATCGAAAAAAAATCTTTTTATGGAAGATTATTTTGTAAAACTACGCTTTTCCGTAGAAATCTTCAAAAATATTTTCTGGTTATTTCTTATTTGGATATAAATCTCTTTGTTCTTTTTTGGGAAAATACATGTAGATTGTGTCTATGTATCCTTTTTCAAGTAGACATGTCGTACGCGAAATTGTTATCTTGACATTTCTGGCTCATTCTTATAAATGATATACTATTCTCGGGTGATTTTAGCTATTTATTTCGCTAAGGCCGATTTTGACCCCAACATCCTACATCATGTGTTCACTATATTAATATCCATTTGAGTGATACAATGGCTAGCCATCAAACACACATGTCAATATAAAATAATAGTTTTGCTTCCATTCTCATGTCCACTGGTTCCGAACAAACTACTTTCATAGCATGTCCCATAAGGCTAATTATTCTAACATCGTTGAAACTACAAGAAAACCTATTAATTCAAGGGCAGTATTCGTTGTTATTTCGTCGTATTAGGAGAGTTACGACGAATTAACAAGGAAAGACGTTTCATTATAAAATGTTGTTGCAATGGAAGATTCATCGTAACTTCCACATAATCTTTACGACGAAATGTTTTCACCGTAAAATCCAAGGAGAGTAATTCGTCGTAATTTCGTAGTTACGCTTCCTCATAAAAGACTTGTATTGTTTCCTTGTAATGTTGTCATTAAATAATTGTACATTTTACAAGGAACTTACAAGTTCTTCCATGTAAATTTCTTGTAAAAATTACGAGGAATTGGTTTCCGCCATAACGTCGAGAAGATCCTCTAGTTGGGTTTCACCTCATATTTGCAGTACTCCTACTTGTCTTTCCAATCGGAGATGGTGTTTTTGAGGCGGGTCTTTGCTTTTGCAAAAAACTCTGACTTCAGCCTCTCATTTCTTGCTAAGGACCTGTGCCACTTTTGATGAAACAAAAAAAATAAAAAAATTAAGATATATAATTTATTATTAAATACAAAAATTGGAAAAAACCTTACCGTAAACCTTTGAACCATGTCGTCCCAAAGTGCTCGGCAGCCATACTCCAATTCAGATGAGGCTCGATGAAATATCCTTTGATCGTATCAAAAATGCTTCGTCCTACACGGTTTTGGACTCCAAACCTGAAAATAGTACCAACTTGTTAAAAAAATAATATGATGTAAAATTTAAAATTAATAAAAATAAAAAAATTACTAATAAATACACGACGGGCTATCGTGTTCGAGAATAAGTAAGCTTTCTTTTCTAGGCTGGGCAAGAAGATCATCAACCGTATATGTAGCCTAAGGTGCAGATGAAGGCACAAGCAAATCCGGATGAACTCTCGCTTCTAGGGAAGGAGGTGCACCGTTTGGAGCTAGTGGAGGCGCATCGTATGGAGGAGGAGGTGGAGGCATCAGATGGGGTATCTGAGGTGCATGAGGAGGAGGAGTCTAAGAAATTCTCTGAGATGTCTAAGAGTCGGGGACTGCCTCCGCATCCAAAATAGATGATGGGGCCGAAGAAGATATCCCAGCACCGGTGGCAAACATATCGGAATAAGTGGGTGGTTGTCTCCTAGGAGCTATCTAAATTAAAAAAGAACAGTTTAAATTATCGTAACCTAATCAGTCAAAATTACCGTTACCTAAACTAACCACCTAAACTAATTACCTACACTACCTAAGCTAATATTAAGAAACCATACCTTATGCTTGAGAGGAAGCTGATTAGAGAGGAATAAACGAGGAGTGCCTCGTGACTGATCTGAGTTTATGTAAGGAAATAACCTTCGTCGTAAAGTCCTTGTAATGTTACGAAGAATCTACCAAGCGTATGTTTTCTATTACAACGAATCTACTTGGCCCGTATTTTTCTATACCGACGAATCCACAAGGCCCTTGTTTTACGTTACAAAAAAATTTATAGGAATTGATTTAAGATAAAATTCTAGGACATGTGTATTACGAGGAACTTACCACGCTTGTGTTTTCAATTACGGAGAATTTACTACGACAATATCTGAATCCTGAAATCAAATCCCTAAACCCCAAAGGCACTTATCTGTAACATCATATCTTTTTTACTCATCATCCCCTTCATCCCGTTTTCTATAAACCCTAAAATTCCAATTAAATCTCTACAACCCTAAGTAACAAATATTATAAGGAAACCCTAAAAACAAATTTATTAAGTTTTAAACTGATTTGTATATTAAAAAAACATTTTAACAAATATATTACATCATTCTGAATCATTCGAGTTTTCACAATATCAGCACAATGATCATCATCATTTGCATCAAACTCGTCTTTACCTACTTCATTCGTCATATCTTCAAGAAGATCTTCATATTGACGGTTATTCAGGTCAATAAGAAGGATGTCATCAGTTTTTTGTTCAGGTACATCAACTTTAGTGATACACAATTCTTCTTGCAAGGTTCTTCTCCAAAAACTATTCGTCCAGGAGGTGTAATTTTGATAGTCGCTAACCAAGTTATTCTGGAATCTCTAAGGTGAGGGTATGGAATGAAGCTAACTTACTCGGCTTGAGAAGCTAAGATGAAATACTCGAATTGTTGTATCTTCTTCCATAATTGACATCAACAACACCAAATTTGTTAAACCAACTACCTCTGTTGATAACGGGGTCGAACCAATCACATTTGAAAAGAACACACTTCAGCTTCAGTAACCCTGGAAAGTCTACTTCAATAATCTCCTGCAAAATCTCATAGTTACTTATTACCCGTCTTCTCCCATACTCGTATGCATGGAAGGTAAAATCTCGTGTAAAATACATAGTGATGTGGTCTCTTTTGTTACTGGACCTTGGACCAAATCGTAAAACCATACGAGGTAGTAAGAATCATCATAATCAATCCACAAAAAAAGTAACAGCATTAGAAATGCATATTATACTATAATGTTTACCACTTGACAAACTTTAAGATTTAAGTGATCATATATACTACCCGAGTCTTTAACCACTTGATAAAGTGTTGATTTTTCCGTTTGTCCAGCTAAGTTATGGATAGTCCTCGTATTGCTTCTTCAACTTGGATAACAAACAAACTGAAAAATCACAATTCATAATTAACATACACATTGCACAATATATTTATATATAATATATTTAAACAATATATATTTACCTTTCAAACAAACGTGCCACTGCATCCTCACAGTTGAGTGGAATAAGTGTGAGCACTATGCTTATCCTCTTCACTAGACCACCATACTTCTTTCAGTTTACCATCAAACCGTCCAATTTGGCAGAAAATGTCAGGAACACCGTCAACTTCATATGTTGGCATGACTCCACCATCATCATATCTTTTAGGAACTCTCTTCCTGGTGCAGACTGTTAGTGTAAAGTAGCATTTACCCTTCCATCTTTGCAAAAAATTTTTCTTTCTCTTTCAAATGTTTCATAGAGCGCTCATACGAATACATCTGTAATGAACATGCCCACGAAGTAATGCCTCGTACGGGAGGTGGACAACCAAATGTTCCATGACGTCCAAAAATGCAAGAGAAAATATCTTCTCTAGGTTGCACAATACAGTCAGAATGTTCTCATGAAGTTGTTGGATGACATCTTTCTAAAATGTATGTGTGCTCAAGTCTTTGAAGAATGCTCCAATGATTGTATATTGCAAAAATAACTCAATTAATAACATTTCATAATATATATATATATATATATATATATATTATTTAATCAACAATATTTACCTGCATGTGCTTCATGTACATTTATTGAAAACAATTCAGAAAAAGCAAATGGATGTAGCCTTTGCATAAACACATGAAAATCATGACTTTTCATTCCTGAGAACTTTTAACCTTGTTCAACACATCTTGAAAGATTTAAAACATATAGTCCACAATAGAACTGCTGATGTTAGGAGTTTTCGAGGCTCCTAAGTCAAATGATAGTATAGTGGTAAGTAAGTTGTCGAACCAGTTCTGAGGGATTTAAAAGCACTGAGAATGCAAGTATATGCTTAATCTAAGTGCAACCGATGATTTGATTGTTTTAACTAAAACTAGAGAGCAAATAACAGAAAGATACTTTTAAACTATTGGAAAGGAGAACTCATGGGTATAAGGGAATTTGACCTTGGGTGATCAAGTTTCGATCTAAGGATGGCAAGCGATCAATTAAACTGTCTGCCTTAGGCCTAGATACGATTCTAAACAAGCTCTATGTCTAGATGAATGTTCATTTGCTAACACATCTCAAGCATCAAATGTCTTTGGTTGAATAACATGCAAGCAATCATTAAGAACGGATCTAATAGCCATTTTAACACCTTTAACAACAAGTGTCCCTGGTAAAGACTGTTAAAAGCTTAAAAGAGTTGACTCAGACATTTCATCGAACACCTGTCGGCTGAGAAATGTCTAGAGATCAACCTTTGAGTGATCAGTTCAAAGGAGGCTTTAAGACTACTCTAATATGCAAGGAACAAGAGAAATCTACACTTGAAACATCTTAGCTCTAACCTAATCACCCTTAATCTCCCTAACCCATGAATTCAATGGTGATTTACTCACTAATCATCATGATTACTCTTGAACCCATGATAGATTCAAGCTTAATCATTCAGAAGATGAAATAGACAAGCAAAACAATAGAAGGATGATGAAAAGCAATGATCTTCTCTAAAGGTTTTTGTGTTTTTCTCCAAGAACCAAGATAATCCCCTCAAAAAAAGCTTACAGAGGTACTTAACTTAGGTTTAGAAAATGTGTAACCCTGAAACAAAATGACCAAAAGGTCCTTAAAATAATTTGAGTTTCGTTTGAACAGGAACACGCAGCGACCTGTGCACGTCGCTCTGGCCGGGTCGCTGCAGGTGGGAGCGACCTATGGTCATCGCTCCGAGAGGTCGCTCCAGGCGTGGTTTCGAGAGGCAGCAAAGCGCGAGCGACCTTGACTCCTCGCTCTGGGGGTCGCTCTAGCACGGAGCGACCTTGGTACATCGCTCTGGCAGGTCGCTCCAAGATCTTTCACATGCAACAGAGCGAGACAGGGCCGAGCGACCATGATACCTCGCTCTAGAGGTCGCTGGGAGTGGGAGCGACATGATGAAGTCGCTCTGAGGTGTAGCTCCAGCTCTGCTCGTCCTATGATCGCCTTTAGCTCTCCTTTTTGGCTCCAAAAGCCTCCAACCATCTTCAATAACTCCAAGGAATACTCCAGAACCTGATAAGAAGTCATGTGTGCAAAATGCAATCTAGAAATGACTAAACCCTAGTCTACATGATCAAAATGCATGTAAATGGATGGACAAAAACATGGAAATATGCAAGACATCAACTGCTCGCATTGTAAATTACTTTTTCATGAAACAACAAACGTCATCACCCTTGCTGACCACAAATCCTTCAGCTCTTTTATCAAAGGTTGAAGAAAAATATCTAGCGACCGTTTTGGATGCTTCAGAGTACGGACTAATATGCTCAAAAATAGAAATTTTTGTTCCATGCACATCTCTGGTGGCAAGTTATACGGCGTAAGAATGATTGGTCACAAAGAATATTGTCTTCCAAACATTCTAATGGACTAAATTCATATGTGCATAACCCAAGAAAGTTATTTCGAATATTTTTAGTGAAATCTGGGTGTACCGTGTTGAAATGTTTCCACGCTCTTGCATCTGACGGATGAGCAACCTCGCCATCCCTCTGGACATGTTCAGCATGTCATCTCATCGCTCCAACAGTCTTCTCATATTGATATAATATTTTCAACCTAACTGTAATTGGTTGGTACCACATCCTTTAGTACGGTACATATTCCTCCCATGTCCTTCCAGTTTGAATCGTGGCTTCTTGTAGAATCTACACTCTTCTAGCTTCTCATCGTCTCTCCAGTAGATCATGCAGTTGTCGATGCGAACATTTATCATCTTCGAAGGCAGCCCAAGACTATAAACCAATTTATGAATATCATAATAAGATTCAGCTGAGACATTGTCTTTTGGCAAATACTCTTTAAACAATTCGGCCCATGCATCCATGTAATTCTCAGGTAATTATGATCCAATTTAATATTCATCATCCTAGCTGCTAGAGACAATTTAGAGAGATCTTCTCTACAACTATTGTAGATTGGCTGATTTGCAGCATCTAACATTTCATAAAACCTTTTTACATCCAAGTTAGGTTCTTCAACCTTTCCAGTTTCATCAACTATTATTGTAATTCTTTTTAAAAATGCATCAATAATCATGTCACGAACCATATTCATGATCTACCATTTGCTTCTCCTGATGGTAACTATATTCATTGTGCAAATGATTTGGTTCTTCATTATTACCATCATCATGAAAATTACTATTACTACTACTAGCTTCATTTCCATCATAACCCTCTCCATGTTGAAACCAAATATAGTAATGTAGTTTAAAACCTCTATTTATTAAATGATTCCATACAATTAAAAAACATGAAATTTTGTATTCTTGCACTTCCGACAAGGGCAAAACATCTTACTACTTTCCTGCGTGATCGGTGTACAGCCCGCTTGGTACATGAACGCCTTTATCCCGTCAAAAAATGCATCAGTCACTCCACCAACATAATATTTGTGTGTATATATCCAACTTCGTAACTTGTAAATATTTATACAACTAAAAAAAAATCTTGGTTTTTTTCTTTTGTTTTCCTTTGTGTATTTAGTTGTTATGAAAATAGACATATATATAGGAAATTTTTGAGTTTGGTAGGTGAAGATATAACCACATATTTACAAGGAAACTTCTTACTAGTGTTTTACGCACTATAAGATTTACTTTACAACTAATTTACAATGAAATCAGTATGGTAAATCAGTTATACAAACACGTTTTCACAAAAAATAATGGTCACATGTTTCTTCGTAAAGTTCTTGTATTTTACAAAGACTTTACGACAAATTTTGTATTTCCTCGTAAAATCTTTGTACCTTTACATTTTTCTTACGAAGAAATTTTTCCTTGTAACTTTACAACTACTTTACGAATAAATTCACTTTAGTCCTAAAGTCATGTTAATTGACTTGTACATTTACGAGGAACATTTTCCTCGTAAAATTTTCTCGTTATGGGCATGTTTTCTTGTAGTGAAAAACAAAACATAATAAAGTAGCAAACATTAGTTATGTACTTCAAAAACATAAATGAAGGTTCAAGAGAACCTTGTAACCATAAGTAGGCTTATTGAAATTTACAACGAGGGATAGAGTTTAAAAAAAATCACTCACTTCTGATATAGTCGTAAAATAGCACATGTAATATGCCATACATGTACTATGACATACATGTCATAGTGGTTAACTCTTCCCTCAAGAGGATATGCCAAATGGATATTCAAAACACCACTATGTGGATTAAGCTACTATAAACTCGTTCTCACATGCCTTGTTTTGTAGTTATTCAGCTCTCCCATCTATTCATGATTCTCGGTCATCATGATTGATACCTAACACATATATCATTTTAACCTCTTGCTAAAGCAACATTGATAAGCCTTACAAAACATACTCTTATTAGCTTCCATCTAATCAAGTCTCATCTCTACATTTCACTAAGAAATCTGAGGCTATTGTTTATGTAGACTGAATCAATTTCTAATGTGGTAACAACTCTTAAAATTTATGTATAAATATGCAAAGCAAGTGGTAAAGCTCCATTAGTACATACATCCAATTTTATTCATATCTAAAGCTCATAAGTAAGCAATAAATACATCTTTAAAAATAAACTAAATTAAAGGGATCAAGTATCATCGTATGCGTAAATGTGTACTTAAAACTATATATTTCCTTGTGATAATGTCTTTGATAATATAATGCTTAATTTCTATGTACTTTATCCTCCCATAATACTTGAAATGATTTACAGAAATTTGACTTACACACATTGTGACTTGCAAGATATGTAAGAACTTCCTCAACATTACAATAATTTCAAACATGCTGAATATGCAATAGAGTTAGTCTTCATCGTAATGAAGTTCTACAATAATAGAAGCACACAATTACTCAACAAAAAAAAGATTTTTTGAAAAATTGATCTATGCTCATCTATATCACTAGTTCAGACATCTTCATATACCATCAAATGTAAATCATTTCTTTGAAATATTTTGTTACCCCCTTTAACTATTTGAGGATCCTTTTCATTAATATCGAGTGTTTATTTCTGGTATTTGGCTTGTAACGATTTACAAATATTCGTTTGGATGTATATCATAGAATATATTAAAATGCCAATAACAATATAATATGAGACTCTTTTCATCTCACTTTCTCATCTTCAATCTGAAGATACATCTTAAGACTCAGGTCTTCACATTTTACGACTGGAGTTTCAATAATATTACTACTATACATCTTCAACATTTCAAGGATTGTACGAATGTATGATGAAAACGCTAGTAATTTTCTTGATGGTCTTGGTGAATCTTTAGATCAAGAACATAATTAGCATATCACATATCCTTCATCTCAAAATGAGATGAAAACCTTTTCCTAGTTATGATATACTCTAAGTCATTTCCAACCCAGAAAATGACCACTAGTAAAAAAAACTCAAATAGCAACGACTTAAAATCGTGGCTATAGAAGAATTTTCGTAGCTATATGAGGGTTTTGCTACGAAAAGCAACGTTTATGTTTTCGTAGCTATACGATCGTAGCCATTTTCGCATCGTAGCAAAATCGTAGCAAATGAACACGACTTTGCTACGAAAATAAACGTAGCAATTTGCTACGTTTTGCTTCGTTATAGATCGTAGCAAATGGACACGACATTGCTACGAGATTGAACGTCACAAATTCGTGACTATTTCAAAAACATTATTAAAAAAAAAACAGAAATAAAAAACAAATTCCACTGTTTTACCGTAGCTATTTAATTTATACCCACAATTTAGGTAATACAATTTCGTGCCTATTATGAAAAAAAAATAAAAAAAAATACTTATTAAATTTTATTTATAAAAAAAATATTTGATATACATTGCACAAATACAGATATAAATACACAAATAAATAAATATAAATACAAAAAAAAAAACTAAACCTAATCGCCGCCATCCTCCTCGTCTCCTCCGGTGGCCGTTGTAGTCGCCGTTGTAGTCGCCGTCTTCGTCGTCTTCTCACAGAAACCTTCTCCACTCCAGCTTCTTCCAGATCTACCGGAACTCCGTCTCTTCCCCGAATCATATGTCACCCTTCTCCATTCATCTTGTTTCCTTGCTCCATCTCCAAGCATGTCTCGTCTCTCTTGAAATCCGATGCCTCGCCTTAGCTCCTCTGTCGCACCATCACCCCCACCTCGCCTCCTCCAACCCTGAACACACACAAAATCAGTTCAAAACAGAGTGATAGATGGAGAGAGAGAGAGAGAGAGAGAGAGAGAGAGAGTGAGAGAAAGAGAGATTGAGAGGGGTCAAACCGTGGTGGTGGTGGGACGGCGAGCGTGCCGTCATACGTCTCGAATCAGACTCAGGTGGTAAAGAAAGTGATAAGCAGAGAATGGGGAAGATGATGAAGCACATCGGAGATCGAATATGGAGGAGATGAAATCTAAAAGAGAAAATAATATAAGATGGAAGAGAGATCTGTAAAAGATGGAGAAGAACATAGATCTTTCGTAGAAGACAGAAGAAGACAGAAGAAAGAAGAAAGAAGAAAGAAAAGAAAAAGAACAAAAAATCTTATCCATTGATTGAAACTTAATCTAACGGTTGGAATGGTGATCCATGTGAAAAATGTATTGGCCAATAGGATTTTTTTTTCTTTTCAGTTTACTTTTTGGTGCAACATATCATTTGATAGTTAAGATTAATTTTGAAATATTTAGATTTTAGTTTAGAGTTTGAGTTAATGTTCTTTATTTAGAGTTTAAATTATTGTTAAAAAGTTTGGGTTTTGTGTTAGTTAAAGGATATATGGTTAAGTTTAAAGTTTGGAGTTTGAAACATATGATTTGATTTATAAAATTTAAACTTAAACAATTAAAAGTATAAATATTTAGGAGCTTATAATATATAAGGTTTAGAGTTTAAATGATATATGGTTATATTTATTATTAAGAATATGAGAAATAAGACTTGATTGACAATGTTAAAGTTATATAATGCAAAGTATAAATGTTTTAGAGTTTAGTATATATAAAGTTTGGATTTTAGAGTTTAAAATATATAAAGGGGGGTTTGATAATTAAGAAAGTGTATTGTAATGGAGTTTGATATGAGTTTGGTATTTGAAGTTTGTTATAGTGTTTAAGTTATGTAATTTAAGAGTTATAGTTGAAATTTGAACTTAGTAAATAAAATTGAAATATATATTTTGAGTTAAAACTTAAGACTTAGATAGTAAGATTGAAAAAAAATATTTACTGGTTTGTATTTAGGTTTAAGTTTAGGGTTTGAAGTTAGGGTTTAAGGTTAGAGTTTAGGGTATGGAATTAGGGTTTTGTATACAGCCACGAAAAAAATAGTGGCTATACCATGGTTAAGACCCTAACCACGGATTTTCAGTGACTAAACTGTGGTTGTAGTAATATAATTTTATAAAGTTATTTAATTAGTGTGTGATATAAGGTTATTTTTTTTTTGATATTTGGAGTATTAAGTTTGGGGGTTAGAGTACAATTTGAGAATAAAATTTCAAGGATTGTACGAATGTATGATGAAAACGCTAGTAATTTTACTACTATACATCTTCAACATTTCAAGGATTGTACGAATGTATGATGAAAACGCTAGTAATTTTCTTGATGGTCTTGGTGAATCTTTAGATCAAGAACATAATTAGCATATCACATATCCTTCATCTCAAAATGAGATGAAAACCTTTTCCTAGTTATGATATACTCTAAGTCATTTCCAACCCAGAAAATGCAACATATAGAGATAGAATTACATGTGTCCAGTGCTCTTGACAGACAAAATGATCTTCACTAATCATCATAAACTCATGAGATATTATAGCTCGGTAAGAGCAAATATACCCCTATCTAGAAGATTGTTTTAAGTCATATATGAAACATTTAAGCTTGCAAACTTTGCGTTCCTAGCATTTTACGACAAAACCAACAAGTTGTTCTATGTAAAAAGTTTTATTCTATTTCGTTGTTAAGAAGCAATCTTAACGCGTATTTGATATAATTCTAAATCTAATCTGGCAATTTAACCACATAATCTCAAATATAAAATTTAAACTACGAAAATTCTGATTTTTATTAAAGAGTTTAATATTTTTTCTCAAGAAAGATTTTAGACATAGTCCACAACTGTTTAATATTTAAAGAGGAAAATGTAATATCTAAAATTCAATTTTTATAATTTTCTTAAATCGCATTTGCTTAACATAGAAAAACTCTGAATTAAGTGAAACCATTTAAGAATTGAAAAAAAATGGAAGCTAAGAAGAAGAAAAATCTGAAAAAAAATTATTTAGATTTTATATAATCACTGAAATAGACTTTCTTATTTTCAAGTAAATTAATTAGCTTTTATTTTTCCTCCACTAAATAACAGGAAAACTAAGCATCCTGAAACACCAAACCTCAAATAATGTGCGTTCCCCTGCCTCCCTGATTTGATTTCGTTTCTTCCTCCCACCAAATCTGAATTCTAATTTTGGTAAACAAAATTCGATAAAATGAAAATATAAAAAAACATTGGCAAGGACAAAAAAAAGGTAAAGGGAATATCAGCGACGGTGAGTTTAATCGGTCTTCTCCGATCAAGATTAACATTGAATTAATTGTTAACTATGTTCCTACCTTTTTGTTTCTTACCTAAATATTTTTCATCATTAATTACGAATCATTGTGTAGGGGAGAAGCATAACGATGAAGCCTTCTATGATGGATAGTCTATTAGGTCTTCTTCGTATCCGTGTCAAGCGCGGTGTCAATCTCGCCGTCCGTGATCTCAACAGTAGCGATCCTTACGTCGTCGTCAAAATGGGTAAACAGGTAACCAACCTATAATCAACCTGTATTATATACACAAGTGTATTCATATTTGATATATGTGTATATAACTATATATTGAGTCTTCCATACAAATACATATATCTACACTCCTACAGAAAAATATATTATTTTTGACGGACATTTCTGTTGGGAATTGATCGGGAAAAAGCTTCTTTTTTCCGACAAACAGTTTGGTCGGATGTATTTTATGAAGAAAACATTTTTGTCTAAAATTTGTTAGGATACACCAACCAATTTCCTACGGATTTCTAAGGAAACAATTAATCCGTAATAATCATTTGTAAAATAATCATGATATATTCGTTAAGAAATAATTTTCAACTAATAATTTTTCATAGAAAAGTGATCTTTATTTCGTCGAAAATATTTCTTGACGGATTTTCAAAGTAATTTCAAAATAATAGATTTTTATATATTTTATATTGTCAAGTCTAATAATTTAATTTAAAATATTAAAAAGTTATGCCGTTAATTTAAGATTCATAAATAAAATAGGTTGATTCGGGAATGTATCCAAAATGAAAAGAAAAATTTGATTTACGTATGGATTACATAGTTTGTGTTTTGGAGTGCATGCATGGCTCAATAGTTTAGGACAATTAGATTATTATTCGTCAGGGTCCAATTTGTTTGGTTGTTCGAGTTTATAGGAAGTTACCAATAGGCCAAGTAGCATGCACTATCATACATTATTTTCGTTAGCTAGGAACATAATGATGATGTGTGGTGGTGCATGCTACTCGGTCTTTACCAATAGATAAATAAATATGAAGTAATTATAAATTTCGAGACGAAACTAATATTAAATGGTTTGGTGTGAATTTGTAAAAATTATATACTTGGGCATATATAGAATCTCATGACAATCCAAGAAATAAAGGTTTTGGAGTCCTAGTTCTCTGCTGTCCTGATAGAGTGTCGTATGCCAAATATGTATACTGAAAAATTCACATTTTATATGATTTTAAGAAATATTAAATTATTATCTACACTAGCTAATCAATTAGATTAATAAAACGAATGAGAAATTTGAACTTGCAGAAATTGAAGACCCGAGTTATTTACAATGATGTGAATCCTGAGTGGAATGAAGATTTGACTCTCTCAGTAACCGATCCCAATCTCAAAATCCTCTTGGTAAGCAATGTACATATGAAAATACTCGCTTAAGCATATGCTATATAAGAACCCTTGACCAATTGTCTTTGTTTTCCAAGACGGTGTATGATCACGATACATTCACCAAAGACGACAAAATGGGAGATGCAGAATTCGAGATTAAGCCATACATTAATGCATTGACTATGCACTTGCAAGATCTACCATGTGGGACTATCGTGAGCACAGTCCAGCCTAGCCGAGACAATTGCTTAGCAGAGGGTTCTCGGATCATCTGGTCTGATGGTAAGCTCGTTCAGGATATAGTCCTTAGACTGAAACATGTTGAGTGCGGTGAGGTTGAGGTTCAACTTCAATGGATTGATCTTCCTGGCTCCAAGGGTCTATGATGATTTCTTAATTTGTTATTTGTAATTTACCGTCATGTTATGGACACTATATAGACTTAAGGTGAAACCCCACAAATTGATGTTGTATATATGTTATTGAACATGATGAACACAGATTATTTGACTTTATTATTTTTTCTTGCTTAGTAAATGCAATGTGTTAATACTGAATTGTTAATGGAGTTTGTACTATGATGTTAGGGCAACCTTATTGCCATAGGTTCTTAACAAAGATTCTCAGAAAATTAATATTAATAATTTAATAAAATTTGTTTGATTTATAAAAATTTGTTTTCTACTAAATAATTAAATGAGTGAGAAAGTGACACATATACATGAAAGTATTTCACGAGGTTCTTAAGGTTCGTATTTTGAGATTTTTTCTCTTCATCTCTCTCCTGTGTTTTCCTTCTGTATCTTTTTACTAAGATACTTAGCTAAAAACTACCATTGGCCTTGCTCTTATAGAATGGAAATATCGAAACAACCTTTTTGGCTTGATATAGTCACACACCCCCAAATATTTCTCTCTCAAACAATAGTACCCTCCAACCTCAATCTTCGTCTCCACCTTGCCTCTCTGGCGCCGTTCAGAGCTGCGAGAGGGCCCACAATTGATGCTCTTGCCAAGTCCATCTTCCTCTTTGTTGTGGTTCAGTTAGTGAAGGGTCTCCTATCTTCAGGTGGCCGTATGCAAATTTGTTGCTCCGGCTATAGTTAGTTACCGAGATGGGGTCAAATAGTGTCTTGGTTTTTCTAGCGACTGGGCCAACACTCCAATGCTTCTCTCCCCCGGTGAACGTGACTCCTCTCCTAACATCTAGGTCACCTCGACAGGGTAGCTCCCAAACGTCGCTTCCTGGCATCTCGAGCCAAGGTAATGTGGGTATGCTCCGCTCGAGCTAGAGGTCATGGACCCGGACTTTCATGGGGAGATGTCTCTCCATAGGGTCAAGCTAGGAGGTATGCTATTGAGTTATGCATTAATTAACTCCCCCCCCCTTTGGTATTGATGTCGTTGCTTATGTTTCTGGATTTGATATGGTTTAATCAAGTAAGGTTGTGGAGATTCTTTGATTTCTTGGACCTTAGGGTCGCATTCTGCGATGGAAGAGAAAGTAAGACCCGGGAGGTGGTGATTCTGCACCCTTACCCTTAACCGGCTGAGAGGAGGAGTGCGGTTGGGTTGCTATTAAGTATTTGTGGTTAGTGGTGTCCCATCTTTACCGCAATTAGGTTCAGCTCTTGCCCCGGACTTTGAGGGGGGTCCTTGAGTGGACTTGTCGCTGTTTCTCTATTTATCTAAGGAAGGTAATTGTTCAGTTAGCCAGATGAAACAACTTCTTTCTAGCTTCGTGTTCCTCGATCTCTGGTATTTGGGTCTCTCCATTCTTGGCCATCTCGATTTGATTTTTCATCCGACTTTTCAAGACTATATCGTTCTCGGTTATCCTCTTCGCTTCCAAGCGGAACAGTTTCAGTGTCGATTGTCATTCAGTGACATGTGTCTTGATGACGACTTTATCACACAGCTTCAGATTAATCTCACCGAGAAAATCTCGCAGCCAAATGTCTTGTCTCGCAGCCTATGTACTCGCCATAAAGTCATCTTCGCAAGACGATAACGCCACAATGTCTTGTTTTGTGAGTACCGTATTATCGGACTCTCACCTAAGTAGAAAACATGACCTGTTGTGCTCTTGCATCGTATGGGTCATGTTGTGACTACTATCGGTGTAGCCTATTAGTTTCGTTGAGCTTGGGCCTAATCGTTTGAATGTGAGACCGTACGTGGTGGTGCCTCATAAGTACCTCAAACATTGCATCATGGCTGCTGATGAGATTCTTTTGATTGCTGCATATAGCGACTCAAAACACTTACAAAACACGATAAGTCCGGCCTCACATGAAGTAAGTAACGAAGATACCCTACATTCCTCATGTAGTTTGTAGCGTCAACTTCTTTCTCGTTTTCAGACGTAGACAACTTGATACCAGAATCCATTGGTGTATAAACCGGATCACTATCTTCCATGTCGACTTCTTCTAGGAACTTTAGGGCATAGTCCCTTTGGTTTAAATTGATCCCTCCATGGTGTTGAATCACTTCTATGCCAAGATAATAAGTTAATCTCCCATGGTCGCTCATCTCAAACTGTTAGAACATCTCCTTTTTGAATTCATTGATAAGTTTCAAGCTTGTTCCCGTAACAAATAGGTCATCGACATAAACTGCAACAAGAAGAAGACTCTCGTTCACTCTCTTTTGATAGACTAATGGTTATTTTCACACTTCTTGAAACCAAAACCTTTGAGTATTCTGTTTAGCTTATCATTCCACGCTCGCGGTGCTTGTCTTAAGCCATATAGAGCATTATTGAGTTTGTAGACTTTACTCTCGGATCCTTTTACTATAAAACCGCCTGACTGTGTGAAATACATAGTTTCCTTTAGTTCCCCATGAAGAAACACCATTTTTACATCAAGATGATGTATT
Source organism: Moricandia arvensis (assembly GCA_905132765.1). NCBI lineage: Eukaryota > Viridiplantae > Streptophyta > Magnoliopsida > Brassicales > Brassicaceae > Moricandia > Moricandia arvensis. Next base: position 98,801 of record CAJHQP010001296.1, on the reverse strand, counting down.
TCCCATCCACTTGAAGCTGCAAGATTGATAAGCAGTTGAATGGTTTCAATCCAAGCTACTAGAGCAAAAACTCCGTCGTAATCTATTCCATACCTTTGAATGTATCCCTTTGTAACAAGCCTAGCTTTATGCTTGTTGATACTTCCATCTGAATTCCGCTTTAGCTTGAATACCCACTTTAAGCTATTGACTTTGTGCCGGGTGGGATATCCACAAGTGTCCAAGTTTGATTTTGAACGATCGAGTGGATCTCGTCTTCGCATGCCCACAACCACTCTTTCGATTCCATTGCTTCCGCAGAATCTCTTGGTTCACTATTCAAACACATAAGTAGGTATTCACCTTCTTCTTCTGCAAGTAGTACATAAGCTTCAAGGCATTTAGCCTTAGTGTTTTGTCTTTGCGATCTTCTCAGCGTTATCTCATCTTCTCATGATTGTTCTTCTTCATACTCGAGACAATATCTGCTTTGTCGTTTTCACCCTTTTCTGTTTCTGTGTCAGCAAGTTCAGTTCCATATTCTTCAGACTCTGGGATGCAATGATTTCCAAAATTCCCGGCCACGATCTTAAAGCTGCCTTATTTGCTCTGGTCGGAGTTTTTTTTATTCCAATTCCATCCTTTAGATTCGTCGAAAACTACATCTCGTCTTACTATTGTTTTCTGAGTTCTTGGTTCATACATTCTATATGCCTTAGAACCAGGTTTCGTACCGAGGTGTACTAACATACTAGATCGATCATCTAGTTTCTTCAGGTGAGCTTTTACTGTTTTCGCGTATCCTATGCACTCGAACGTTCTTAGATGGCTAATGTTCGGTTTCTTGTTGCGTAGTACTTCATACGGGGTTCGGTCCTTAAGAGCTCTTGTAGCCACTCTATTCAAGATGTATGTCGAATGCCTTATTGTCTCTCCCCAAAGATAGTTTGGTACGAACATGTGCTTCAATATACTTCTAGTCATCTCCATTAGAGTTATGTTACGTCACTCAACAACTCTTTGTTGAGGAGTATATGGGGTGTGAGGTGTCTTTTAAAACTTGAGCTATCACAATAGGAGTTGAATTCATGTGATACGAACTCCCCATATCTATCTGTTATGAAGGTTTTTATAGTTGTAATTGACTCTTGCTCCCCTATCTTCCCGTTTAAATTTCTCAAATGCCCCGTTTTCTCCTTTAGCAAGATAGTTCACCTGTACCTATAATGATCATCGATGAGAACAAAAATATATTAATTCCCTGGAATCGTCCTTGGTGTTATCGGACCACAAAGATCGCCATCTATCAATTCAAGTATCTTGGTTGCATGATAGGACGTTACTTGTAGAAATACTTTTCTTGTTTGTTTTCCAAGCAAGCACAAACTGCATATTTGTTTCTCTAATTCAACATGGGGCATTCCAGCAACAAGTTCCCGCTGAAGCGTTGATTGGATTGTCTCGACATTTATCTGTCCCAACCTTGCGTGCCATCTACTTGAGTCGCTTATTACCGTTGAAAACAAACACATTTGTTCCTTGATTCCCATACGAACCTTGTATAAATGGTTCTTCGATCTTATGGCTTTTACAAGTACTTTTCTGTTACAATCATGCATGGTTAGGTATTCACCTCTTAGTCTTACATCACATCCTGATTTTGTTACTTGTTCGAGACTAATGATGTTAATCTTCAGGTCCGGGATGAAATAAACATCAGCAATAGTTCTTGATTCTCCATTACAGTCTATAAAATCAATAAATCCTTTTGCTTTGATGTCTATACTATAATCGTCACCAAATTTTACCTTCCATGTAACCCTCTTGTTGATCTTCGAGAAATATTGTATGTCTCATGTCTTGTGGTTGCTGGCTCCGTTACCAAGATACCATATATTGTCTTCACTGATGTTTGATTCGTATTTGTTTGGCATGACCTTCTCTTCGTCTTGATATACTATTTCATGCATCATGAGCTCATCTGCATCTTGTGTATCATCTTTATTATTCTACCGTGCTTCTTGTAACTTGAGAAAGCGATCTGGGAAAGTGGATGTGTAGTACCCATCTGATCACATCGAAAACAAGTAATTCTCAATGTATCTATTCCTCCATTGAAACGCTCACGGTCTCTTCCCCTATAGTAATGTCTGCCTCATCCTCTATATTCTATGTATTCTTCATGATATTCTCGTGTAGGTTGTGATTCAGTGTACATGAGCTTGCTTTGGTCCTCTTGCATTTCTTCTTCCTCGGTAACTTGTTCTTCATAAGGCTTCAACCGTCCATAATTTCTTCAAAACTTGTGGTTTTAAGTTCAAGTACTTGCTCACCTAAAGCGTTATACTTAGATGAAATCTCTGATAACTTGTCAACGACATCATCTATCTTCTCAATGTCTTTCATCTTTAGGCTGTCGAATTCTGCCATTAAAGTTTATAAATGAGCTTCTTTCACTCATTCTGCTCCAACGTGTCTCGCCTTAATAGCGTCCCCTACTTTCTTCGCCATGTCCAGCTCTCCACCCTGTAGTATCATAGTTTCGGGTATCGCTTGCAACAGTAACATGATTGCCATGTCGTTCTTGTCATCTTCTTCCGTTGCTGTTTCTATGATTCCCCAAATTTTGTGTGACTTTAAGTAGGTTTTTCATTTTGATCGCCCATATAGTGTAATTCGTCGAGTTTAACATTGAACACTTGATTGAAGAGGGCTCTCCCACTTTTGCCTTCGTCGTCTTTATCATTCTCAAGTTTCCCATGACTTGTAAATTTTGTTATCGCACACAGATTTGTCGAAACCTATTGCTCTCATACCATATATAGAATTCAAAGATCAAAATAAGAATAACTCTATTATTATTAGCTTAAGAAAATATCTCAAACACGTGTATGCTATGTCACAACTTAACATCTTATATCTATATAATTCCTAAACATATTATAAATCCTAAATTTTATATCTCAGTAGGACTAGATCTTTAATTTGCATCTTAAGTTTTCTTTTCCTTCGATCTTAATCCAACAAGCCCTAAGTCTCCATGTTGTTTGGTTAGAGACACAAACATCATCATTTTTTTTTGTGTGTTTCGCTCTTGCCAACAGCCTTATAAGATTAAAAAATCTTTGGAACACAGAACAAGAAAACCCACCATCAATCATCACCAATTCCTACACTTAATAAGTTGTGTGAAGGCTCTCTTTAGAACAGAGCTTCTTGCATAGCCTCTGTTTCTGACTGTGCATACCCTTGTCCATATCCTTCAGGGAGTTGTACATCTGGCTGCACTTCTTCCATGCGCTGTGGCACCTCTGTTGTCTCCCTTGTTAACTCTTCCAGCTCATATATTGCTTTAACCACTACTTGATTTTCAGTTCCTCCAACCTCGGCTTTCAACACATTAACAATTTCCTTGGCTTTCTGTTGCTGCAAAAAAAAAACAAAAAAAACAAGAAGCATGGAAAATGTTGGAGATCAGAAGAAAATGAAACCAAGAGAGGATCACGTAGTGATTTTGTGTTCATTAGTCAACTTACAAACAACTCAAACTTCTTCTTGAGGTCACCATAGCCAATATGTTTGTCTCCGGAAACTTTCTTCGACGCACCATTCTATGTTTATAAAGGAAAGAAAATAAGTCTTAACTCTTAAGTATGATAACTCCTCTGATTAGCAAATTTTAGAAAAGGGAATCAGTAAAAATAGAAAGACCTGGAACACACACAAGTTCTGGAACTTTAAATAAATAACCCAACTTTTGCTTGAACGAAAAAATAAATTCTAAACAGTTATTACAACCCAAACCAAGCCACCGACCACTTGCTATTAATAACCAACCACAACAAAAACGTTAATTATTTAGAAGCATAGGTCTGGACATGTTATCCAATACCTGAAACTCAACCCGACCTGAAAAAAACCAAAACCGAACACAAATCCGAGCTGAAAAAATATCCGAACGAATATTAAGTTAAAGAGACTGGATATCCAAACCTAATCGGTAATACCAACTGCCTGAATGGATCCCCAAAATATCCGAAAATATATATAAACCTATTCATTATCTCTTCATAATTCACGCAAAACCTAATCCGTCTCTGCCTGGACCGTATTTAATTTCTTTACACCTCTCAATTTTACTGGAGGATACACTAAAATTGCTTTGGTGAAATATTGTTTTTCATCTCTGAGTATTTAATGTCCCATTCTTTAGTTAACAACTTATTTTGTTATTGTTTGCTAACTATTATATTGTTCTATCTTACAACATAAATACTACTGTTTGATTTAGATTTTTTTTTTTTTGATTCATGAGTTATATTTATTCTAAGCTTGTTTCTTTACTTAGTTTTAAATAAGCGAACCTGACCCTAAGTATCCGAATTCAAACTACAAATATCTGAATCCGCTCAAAGTGTAAAAATACACAAACATGTTCTATACTCCTATACCAAAGTATCCAAAAAACCAAAATACCTTACCCAAACCCAAACAGGTTTCCGAAGTTCCAACTTTGTATTTCTAGGTCTCGGGTTATAGAACCATCACTCTGAGATCACAGACACTTAGAAAACAGAGAAATTTTTACCTTTCTAGGTCTTCCTGCAGATCTTCCAGTGCGAATATAGCCACTCCTTGGTTTCATAGGCTTCCTGATCACACCTCCGATCTTAGGAGGCCGTCCTCTTCCTCTCTTTATAACCACGACTCCACTCTCTACGTTAGCTTGTGTTAGTGGTGGTGCCACAAAAGAAGCACCTACTTCAACTCTCTTTGGTCTCCCTCGGCGTCTGACTCCACCATTAGCTGGAGCTGAGACCACCGCTGGCTTCCTCTCTCTCCCAGCAGCTCTTCCACTCGAGGGCCGACCACTTCGTTTCGGAATATCTACCCCAACGGAAACAGAACTCTTCACTGTCGGTAAAGCTCCATCTTTCCTAGGATGACCCCGTGGTCTCTTAATCAGTTGCTCCTTTGGTGGTCGAGAAACAAGTAATTCGTTATGTTCCCAAGCGGGTTTCGCCTTTGGAGGCCGACCACGACCACGCTTCTGAGTAGATGTCGGAGCAAGATCTTGTAATGATTGGTTCTCGTTGACTGAACTGTTACTTGCGAAAACAGATCTAGGAGGAGGTTCAAGACCACCAGCTGCAACAGTCGTCGTAGTAGTAGCTGCTAATTTGTAGGACTTCTTCACCATGACAAGAACACCACTGTTCTTGAGAGTCTTGAGATTGTGCGTCAACAAAGCTCCATGAGCAGGAGGTATCCCTGTGTAGCTTCTCTCGATGTACCTCGATATCGCTTGCTTGCTTGACCCGTCTGGTTCTTTCAAAGCAGAGATCGCAGTGCAGATCATCTATAAACAAGAAAGGTTGAGTCACTGAAGTTAAAAAAAAAAAGACACCATAGCTAAGTTGAAATGTTGTAAGCTTACGAAGGAGTAAGGAGGGTGGTTAAAGGATGGAGGAGAAGGAACTGTCAGCGGCGGTTGAAAGAACTGGTTGTTGTTGTTAACCGAGAAGGGGTTGAAGGGAGGAGGGTGGTGAGGATCAGAGAGGGAAGGATCCATGGATTTAGTAGAGAAAGAAAACAGGGACAGGAAGGTGATGAGATTTTTGTTTTTCTTTTTAACGAAATTTATTTTAATTTGTAATAAGAGATAAAAAAAATAAAAGTGTTGTTGGAGAAGAAGATACAAATGATTGAAGGTGATGTAGTGAGTCATTGAAAATCTGACCGTTGAAAGTGTCTTTTGGTGCCGATTTACGAGATGGATCGATGGCGTGGCGATCTGTTCTACAAAAATTGAGTTTTGTGTTTCTTTATACTCTTTTCTTTTTGAGAAATTTCTGTTGTTCAAAAGAAAAAAAACTTAGTATACCACAAAAATTTCTTTATCATAAATATAAGAGACATTCTAAATTTTTTTTTTATCACAAAATAATTTATAAAGTGAAAAATAATCAAAATAAATTTCATTAAAAAGCATAAATATACATTTATAACTTTAGGGTTAACTAATCTAAACATAGCGTTTAGAATTATGAAGTGTGGTTTTGAGGATGAGTTTAATATTTTTTTTTAAAAAAATTAAAAATTTTAAAATAAAATAAATTATTTTGGTTATTTCTTTTTGAAACTATTTTGGTGACAATTTTTTTTATAAAAATAACTATTTGAGAGAATTACTCTAAATATGATAGGGAAAATCGCATTTTTAATCATGAAGTTGGCAAAAGTTTGCACTTTAAACCTTCAAAGTTTAACACTAACAGTTCAAACCGCCAAACTTATCTTTGTAACACATTAAACGTCCAACTTGCCATTCGTCATCCTACCGTCACTAAACTTAACGGAACAGTAAACACTGTTAACGGAATTGATCACATACGTTTAGCTTTAATTAAACGGGGTTAGTTTTATACCACGTTGTAGATCTGGTTTCTCGGCTATAAAAAGGAGAACTCTAAATCAGTTTGGGAATTAGGTTTAGTGAGAGTGAAACTCAAAGAGGTCTAAGAATTGGAGAATGTCTCAGAGTCTCAATTCGCAGCGTGAAATTTCAGCAACCAACGATGGTATGAGTTGCGACTGTAACCGGCCAGCAAAGGTCGTAAGAGCTTGTACCCGTGAGAATCCAGGTCGGAGATTCTGGAGTTGCAGAGGGAGTCGTGTTGCAAACGGGTGGGATTCCTGCAACTTCTTTCGTTGACGTGATGTGGAGAGACCTGGTGGATGGCAGCATTTTGCATTGTTGGAAGCCAGAGACATAATCCGAGAGCAAAAAGAAGAGCTTTCAAGTTTGAGGGAGACGGTAAGACTTTCAACTCATGGTTGTGATAACTCGAAAATCTCTAGTGAATTAACTGAAAGAATGAAGGAAAAGAATGAAGAATGTGAAGCTTTGAGTAGAGAGATATTGATTCTAAGGGAGAGGACTTGGGTTCTTAGGAATGTTCTTGTGGCTTCTTCGATTGGTTTTGCTGTGGTAGTTGGAGGAGTAATGGTGATTTCCAAGTATCGATGTTGTTTGTTCGATTTCTACTACTCTGTTATTTATGTTATCGGTTGTAAGACTTATTTTGTCTATGTAAGACATGTTTGTAAGACTCCCCTTATGTTTCTTTAACTTTCGGTTTGTAAGACTTGTGTTTGGTAAGCCTTCGGTTTGTAAGATATGTTAATGTGACTTGTGTTATGCTTCTACTATCAGTTGTTATTGTTATAGTTGAATTTAATGCTGTGAAAAGAACAAAGAAACCTTGGAAACAAGAAAAACATCCATAGTTTTGTCAAACAATCCATACAAAAGCCGATCAAAGCTAAAACAAAGTACCATAGTGCCGATCAAAGGTAAAACAAAGTACCATTGGAAACCAAAGCTAGCTAAACAAAAGGAAACAAACTAGCTGAAACACAACGAGATCAAAGCTAAATCAAAGACAATCTTCTTAACCCTCAGAAGAAGGCTGGTTATTTTGGTCTTGAGGAGGTTGTATGTTTGGGTCTTGTGGATGCTCTCTGTCAGATCTATCATAGACCCAATCCCCAAACACTTCAAATGGTCGGAAAGGGCTCCAAAATGTCCCAACTGTCATGCACGTGAAAAATGATGGACGGTGACGCATGGACGGTGCAACCAACTTGGACGGCATGAACGGCGTGGACGGTGGAGTTGGTAGAAAGAAGAAAGCTTTGTCAACCTTGGTGGCTCCATCAAGCTCAAGTTTCTCCTATAAATACCCAAGGTGAGGTGAAGAGAAATCCATCCCAAAAATCGAGAAGAGAAAGAGAGAAAGAAAGAAGAGAAGAAGAAAACTCTTCGTAAGAAAAAAAAAAAAAAAAAAACTTTTTTTTTCGGGTGTGAGTTGAGAGCTTTGTAAATTCTCCCGGGTTAATAATAAAAGACCTGTAGCAGGTCCGGAGACATAGGCAAGATTGGCCGAACTCCGTTAACAATTTTGTGTGTTTTCTTCCCGCTCCCGTAAATTCTGATTTTTTTTCCCACAAAATTTGCCCCGTATTTCTTAACAACTGGTATCAGAGCTACAGTGGGTTACTATTTAAAATAGTGGGTTACTGTTCACAATAGTGATTTTAAACACGGTGGTTTCAGAAACGATGGGAGGCGAAGACGGTTCAGCACACGGTATCGGAGATGGTACAGACTATGCATTTTGGAGAATGCAAATTGAAGATTATCTGTACGGACGGAAGCTTCATCAACCACTGAGCAAGAAGCCTGAGAAGATGGATCAGGCTGAGTGGGAGCTCCTTGACAGACAAGTTCTGGGTGTTATAAGGCTAACACTGTCGAAGAACGTTGCTCACAACGTTGCGAAGGAGAAGACCACTGAAGGGCTCATGAAAGTTCTCTCTGATATGTATGAGAAACCTTCGGCAAATAATAAAGTATTTCTCATGAAGAAACTCTTTCATTTGAAGATGGAAGAAGGTGGCCTGGTTGCCGCACATGTGAACGAGTTCAACACGATTGTCAACCAACTGTCATCGGTTGAAATCGAGTTTGAAGATGAAGTGCGAGCACTGATTTTGTTGGCATCTCTGCCAAATAGTTGGGAGCCAATGCGGGCAGCGGTTAGTAATTCTGTGGGTACTCAAAAGCTCAAATTCAATGATGTTCGAGATCGTATCCTTGCCGAGGAAGTTCGAAGGATAGACTCTGGGGCAACATCAACGAGCTCTGCTTTCAACGTGGAAAACAGAGGGAGAAACCCAGATAGAAGTAACCGGAGTTATGGCAGATCGAAGTCAAGGAGTGGACGGGGTCAGTCCAAATTCAGACAGCCTGCAGAGTGCTGGAATTGTGGAAAGACAGGCCACATTAAGAAGAATTGCCGGGCACCACCGAAGAAGGAAGACAACACTAGAGGCGGAGCCAATGCAGTGACACGTGAAATCGCTGACGCATTGGTAGTATCTGTTGATTCCCCGAGGAAAAGTGAAGCTCGTGATGCAGCTGGAAATAACACCAAAGCGTCAATCTCCTATGTCGATAGCCCAATAGATTCATGGGTGCTTGACTCAGGAGCGTCATTTCACACCACACCGCACCACAACATTATGGAGAATTATGTTGCTGGAAATTACGGAAAGGTATATCTCGCTGATGGATTACCTTTGGACATAGTTGGTATTGGAGATATCAATTTGAAGATGTCAGATGGACGGGTGTGGAAGATTACGAAGGTCAGACATGTGCCAAAGTTGATGAGAAATCTAATCTCGGTAGGTCAACTTGATGACACGGGGCACGATGTCAACTTTGGTGGTGGAGCCTGGAGAGTCAAGAAAGGTTCCATGGCGGTTGCTAGAGGTCATAAAAGAGGCACTCTCTATATGACGACGAGCTATCAAGACACTGTTGCTGTTGTCGAGGATGCCAAACAAACCAAGTTGTGGCATTGCAGATTAGGGCACATGAGTGAGAAAGGGATGAAACTCATGGTGGAAAATTGCGCTCTTCCGGATCTGAAGAAGGTGGATCATCAGATGTGTGAAAGCTGCATCCTTGGGAAACAGAAACGAGTTAGTTTCTCTAAAGGAGGAAGAGAGCCAAAATCTGAGAAGTTAGAGCTGGTGCACACTGACGTATGGGGACCCGCTCCTATTGCATCGCTGGGAGGTTCGTACTATTATGTGACCTTTATTGATGACTCCACAAGAAAGGTGTGGGTCTACTTCATGAAGAACAAATATGAAGTGTTCTCGGTTTTCAAGAGATGGAAAACCATGGTTGAGGTTGAGACAAATCTCAAGTTGAAGTGTTTAAGGTCTGATAATGGTGGTGAGTATATCAGCGGCGAATTCAAAAGATACTGCACTGATAACGGAATCAAGATGGAGAAGACTATTCCTGGAACGCCTCAACAAAATGGAATAGCGGAAAGGATAAACCGGACCTTGAATGAGCGTGCAAGGAGCATGAGATTGCACTGTGGATTGCCAAATACGTTTTGGGCAGATGCAATCAGTACCACAGCTTTCTTAATAAATAGAGGACCGTCGGTGCCGTTGGGATTCAAGATCCCTAAAGAAGTTTGGAGCGGCAAGAAAGTAAACCTTTCTTATCTAAAGGTATTTGGTTGCTTAGCTTATGTTCACATTGATGATGCTGCAAGAAGTAAACTTGACTCAAAGTCGAAGAAGTGTTACTTCATCGGTTATGGTGACACGGAGTTTGGTTACCGGTTTTGGGATGATGAAAATCGAAAGATCATCCGCAGCAAGAATGTTGTGTTCAACGAAGAAGCGTTGTACAAGGATAAGCTAAAAGAAGGCTCACAGAGGAAAGAGCCAGAAGTTGTTGACCTAGGAGATATCCTGACACCGGAGTTGCAACAGGATATTACAACAGCAGAAGAAGAAATCTCTCAAGAAGAGAGTAGTGAGGCTGATGAGAATGATGATTCCGAAGTGGTCCCACATACACCAGTCACGGAGTTACGACGGTCAAGTAGAATCATCAGAAAGCCTGTAAGATTTTCTCCATCGCTCAACTACATTCTGCTCACAGACAGAGGAGAGCCTGAATGTTATGAAGAGGCTATGCAAGTGGATTAGTCGATCAAGTGGGAGCTTGCAATGAAAGACGAGATGGAATATATGGATAAGGTTCCATATGCTTCTGCTATAGGCAGCCTAATGTACGCGATGATATGTACAAGGCCAGACATTGCACATGCAGTGGGAGTCGTCAGCAGATTTATGAGCAATCCAGGAAAGGAACACTGGGAAGCTGTTAAGTGGATTTTCAGATACATGAAAGGAAATCCAAGCCTTTCACTATGTTTCACAAAGTCTGAGACAGGATTGCAGGGATATGTTGATGCTGACAATGGAGGTGACATTGACAGCACGAAGAGCACAACTGGATATGTCTACACTTTTGGCGGTACTGCAATTTGTTGGGTTTCAAAATTGCAGAAAATTGTATCTCTATCAAGCTGTGAAGCTGAGTATGTTGCGGTTACGGAGGCAACAAAAGAGATGATGTGGTTACAGTCTTTTCTACAAGAGTTGGACCATGACCAAGGGAAAAGTGTGTTGTACTGTGATAGTAAGAGTGCCATCGATTTGGCAAAGAATCCGGTTTACCATGCTCGGACAAAGCACATACATCGTCGGTATCATTTCATCAGATCAGCGTTAGAAGATGAAATGTTGGTGCTTGAGAAGATCTCAGGAAGTAAGAATTCGGCAGACATGCTGACGAAGGTCGTGCCGTGTGAGAAGCTGAGGTTATGTGAAACCTCAGTTGGCTTGTTGGAGTAACAAGCTAGGAAGACCTGCTACATTGATCGAAGTGTGAAGACAGATTGAAATCAGTCTTCAAGTGGGAGATTGTCATGCACGTGAAAAATGATGGACGGTGACGCATGGACGGTGCAACCAACTTGGACGGCATGAACGGCGTGGACGGTGGAGTTGGTAGAAAGAAGAAAGCTTTGTCAACCTTGGTGGCTCCATCAAGCTCAAGCTTCTCCTATAAATACCCAAGGTGAGGTGAAGAGAAATCCATCCCAAAAATCGAGAAGAGAAAGAGAGAAAGAAAGAAGAGAAGAAGAAAACTCTTCGTAAGAAAAAAAAAAAAAAACTTTTTTTTTCGGGTGTGAGTTGAGAGCTTTGTAAATTCTCCCGGGTTAATAATAAAAGACCTGTAGCAGATCCGGAGACGTAGGCAAGATTGGCCGAACTCCGTTAACAATTTTGTGTGTTTTCTTCCCGCTCCCGTAAATTCTGATTTTTTTTCCCACAAAATTTGCCCCGTATTTCTTAACACCAACACCATATGGTATTTTTCCGATTTTCCTTATCTTCAGTGGTCTTCCCCGAGAAGCCTTCTTCACTTGTGGTTTGATCTGATTAAGTTGAGGAGCACTAGAACTTACATCAACGTCGCCAGTTACATTGGATTGTACAGGCTGAGAGCTGCTTGTTGTGGCTGGCGTTTTCCTTTTTCCTCTTGGTTTTGGCGGTAGTGTAGGATGAATCTAAAACACAAAATCAGAAGAAAATTGTATGACAACAATGAGAGAAAAATAAGAGAAAAGCAAGTAAGTACCTCATCTGGGTTCTTTCGAGGACGACCGCGTCGGTTCTTTGGTCCTTCCACAACCACTGATTCATTCTTGCATCCTCTTGAGTTATGTCATGCTTGCTTACATTTGCTACAATGAGGAATACGTCCATGTCTAGTTAACTTTCCATCATTTTGCATATCTTCAAATGGTTCTTTTTTCATTTCCTTAGTCTTTGGATGACCTCTTGGCTTGCAAAACACAATATCGCCATTGTGATTCGTGTTACTGTAGTGTCACACTTCTGTGCTTTCAAAAACCTTCTCGAAATCCTTCTCATTTCTAGTCTTCTTACATCCTCAAGCAAATTAATTACATGCTTTTACCTTGCTATTTTGATCATCCTATTGAAACTTTCAGAAAGGTTGTTGTGAACGTCTGCACAATGCGAGTCTTCTCTGAAAAATGCACGACACCATCTTTTAGGTTTTGTATCAAGTAACGCACTATATGCTGCAGGATCATATGCTTTAACTAACTGCATCATCTCTTCGTACTCTCCTTCAGTGTAGCTATATGCAACTCCCCAAAACAGATTCTTGTATTCGTATCTTGAGAATCCTCTCATCTTCCAATTTGCATAGATATGTCTTGCACACATACGATGCTCGGCATTTGGAAGTTCATTCTCTATAGCAATCACAAGACCCTATGAAAGAAAAAAAAGACCATAAGCGATTAAAGCACATATATTACATTCATTAAAAAAGTTGTAAAGGTAAAAACACATAGATTACCTTATGTTTATCAGAAATGATTGTCAAGTTGTCTCCATTTGCTATGCCAAGATCTATCTTTAGCTTCTTAAAAAACCACCCCAAGTGTCCTTATTCTCACCTCTCACAACCGTCCATGCAATTGGGTACATCCTATTGTCTGCATCTCTCCCCACGGCTGCAAGTAAGTCACTAGTCAACTCCCATTTCAGAAAACATCCATCCAACCCAATAAATGGCCTACAACAACTCTTCCATGTTTTTCGCAACTCCTCAAAGCAAATATAGAAACAATCAAACATATCTTCACCATTTTTCTCGACAACACACAAATCAGTGGTCATACCACTATGTGTTCATCTTAGTTCAGCTTCATAATCCCACAACTTCCCAAACTGAGTACTCTGAGCTTCCAAGATAGTGTCCAAAGAAATGTGCCTCCCTCTCTAACACTTTGTAATCGGAAGAACAATGTTATATCGCTCTTTAATTGTGTCTTTGATCACAGCTGCTTGTAAACTTATGTTCTTCCGTATTTCCTCTTTAAACAAGCATGCAGTCATGTCTTGCTTCAGCATGGATACTCTGCTTGATTTTTCATGGTTGTGTCGCATTTGGCATACCTTTACCATCCACTTATTAATAGGCGGTTCAAATGAACAATACACCTTAAACTTACACTCCTTGCCGCAACAAACAACCGCTATTCTGCTTGCATCAGACCTTGCAATCTTCACATCGACCTGAGTTCTCAATGAGTATCTCAGAAGCTGGTCTTTAAACTCTAGACCTGTGTTAAATTTTTGGAATAACCAAATATATGGTTCATTCTCTAAACTTCCATGAAACTCAGACTTCCCATTTCCATTCTTCTTCTCTTTTGGCTTATCCCATTGCTCCCATTCGTCACTGGATTCCAGTGGTGTATTTGGATACTCAACATCCTCTTCTAATACACATTCTTCTTCACTTTCCTCTGCCTCCCTTTCTGCTTCTTTCTTTTCATCTAAGTTTTGATATGCTGCTTTATCTAATTTTGCCCTAGAACCTTCCTCAAACACTAACCTAAACCTATCATCTTCACCACCATCTCCTGCGTCTTGAACAACATCATCTCCTATCTCAGGATTCTCATTTGCCACAATTTCTTCAGCTACATGCTCATTCACTTCATCCTCAGATTGTTCTGGTTCTTCATCTTTAAATGGTCGCTCAACTTCTTCTTCACTACTAGCTTGGTCATCTTCTTGAGGCATCTCGGGAGGTCGATTGACTTCTCCTTCACCATGGCTATTTGGTGCACCAAGATACGTGGGTTGCTCACTCATCTCAGAGAGATCATATTCGATGAGAACATCAATCTCACCTTCTTGTTTCCCTACACATATCAATAAGAACATATCTTCTGGACTTCCCTCAAAAACATAGTCGATTGTCTTCATCTCTTTCTCTATCTCCTTATACCAAATGAATCTTATCGGTGCATCAATCAAACCTTCTTCCTTACTGAACTTCACGAATTTAGCCCATGATATAATCATACAAATTCCACTTTGTGATTGTCACTCCCAATTCCCCCAGATACTTGTAAAGCTCCAATTCTTTCTCCATATATCCACCGAAATGGATTCTCAAGGTTACCATCTCTAGTTCACTGTAAAATTAAGAAATTATGTTCAAATTAGAACCCATAACCCATAAATTATTCAAGCCTTTGCTTTTTGAATCACTTTGCTACGAATCCCAGAAATAGTGAAATCACGAAACCCTACAATCAAAATCAAAAATTATGGAACGAAAGAGCTTACCTCATTTCAACTCGAGCATTTGAAGACCTTTTCGATTCTTTGTCAGCTTCTCTCTCTCTCGTTGATTTCTCTTTCGTAATCTTTGTCTCTCTCTCTCTCAAAAATTCTTAGAACCCTAAATCCCCAATTCAATTTGGGTTTCCCTTTAAAAACGTGGTAATAAGAAGAGAGTATAAAACTAACCCCGTTTACTTAAAGCTAAACGTCTGTGATCAATTCCGTTAACGGTGTTTACTGTTCCGTTAAGTTTAGTGATGGCAAGATGACGAATGGCAAGTTGGATGTTTAATGTGTTACAAAGATAAGTTTGGCGGTTTGAATTGTTAGTGTTAAACTTTGAAGGTTTAAAGTGCAAACTTTTGCCAAGTTCATGATTAAAAATGCAATTTTCCCTTTATTTTTATGCGACTATACCATATCTTGAAAGGGTGTCTTTGGATGAGAATTATATTGAAAGTTAATTGTAAATTTTAACTTACAACATGATGTGGTTCCGACTATGTTGGATGTCCAATCACGAGAACACTTTTGAATAAATGGCTTGTACAATTAGATATCATGGTAGTTGAAGAAACATAATGCAGTATCAATGTATCATGTTCTTAAGACAAAACAATATATCAAGATATGCTTGTTGTATTAAAAACTAGTGGTTTGCCCGTGCTACGCGCGGGGCGGTTGTGTATTTTTTAAAAGAATTTGCTATGTAACTGTAATTCAATTTTCATTATTTGGTTTGGATAATGTTGTTGTTGTTGGTAATTTAGACGTGATGTTCGGTTGTGGATGATTTTGATATTATTTATTAATTTTGCTAATTCTAGCCACTCGCACTATAGTTTAAGTAGTGTATAGAACCCTTACCAACGTTTTGTGCGTTACTAACATTCCTATTTTCAACTTGTGAAGGTATTAGCTTCTTACAGTTATTTACTTGGCCAACCTAACTTTTTTTTTGATAAGCCTTAGCGAATTTTGCAAATGCATTACGGTAAAGTAATTCTTGTCTTGTTACCAAAAGAAAAAAAGTGAGAATTGATAAATAAATTTTGTAAATGCATAATTTGCAAATCTGTTCTCAGCATACACAACACAATGTTATTTTTATACGTAGAATCAAGTAGCATGAAAAGAAATACAACACAAAAGGTAAAGTACAAAGAATACTTTAAGAAAAGATCAATACATTTTCTGATAATGTGAGAAACATGCAACTATGAACCTAAGCATGAAATAGTCGAACCAGAGACCCATCTTCATTAATCAAGTCAATCGCTCTGCTCTCTTGAGAAGAAACCGATCACTATTCGACCAAGAGAAGAAACTGGTTTGAGTAAATGCTACAACTTTGTCAAAAAATCATGTGTTGGCAAGAGGCTAAAAATAGGAAGAAATAAAAACCTGATGTACAAATGTGACAATTGCACATCAGCAACCAATGCATCGTCAATATACTTAAGCTTGTGGTCGATTTCACACTGCTCACGTATACCGTGCAATATCTGCATATATAAGGAGAACCAAGGCGAAGAGCACATGGACAGCAACTTCAACACTTATAGAAACTTAGGCAACTTTCGTTTTTGTTTTGGAGCTGCGATTCAATTAGGTTTTAAGGTCTTAGGTGGTTAGAATTGTTGATGCTCGTTTGGCAAGTCGGATCAACCAATCCATTTTCACCTCGTCCTCGTTAACTCCCTCTTTCGAAACTTGATCGAACTTATCTTTGTTCCGTCTCGATTAATACTATTTATCCATTTCTCCGTAAGATTTTGTTGCTAACTCGTACGTACATTACATAATCTTGGCCACCTTCTTCCTATAAATACATGCATTTAAGAATCACCAAGCAAAAAAGATTCACAGTTTGAAAACCGAAACTGAAGGAAAATATATGATATGAAAGCGTAATGAGAATTCTTGATATATCTAAGACAGAACACATATGCTTACTCTCATATCGGCCTATCAAACTATGTAACATACATACATATGCTTTAAAATTCCTTCTTTGTGGTTTCTATTTGCTTTGTTGTTTTAGTATGAGTAAGGATGTTAGAAGAGCATTGTAGGGTTTGTAGATTTTCAACAAACTGTCAAGCTTTGAGCACTAAAGTAAGAGACTGGAAAAATACCCTTATCAAGCAAGCCTTTGATTCCTCTCTCAAGTACCACATTTGGTTCTACCTATTCATGAGCATTGCAACAAATCTAAGAAATAAATTAATCAGACCCAAATAATTATTAGCTCTAAAATCTACACATTGTCAAAGAGATAAATTACATCTCTCTTCACCATAGGCAATGACTCAATAGTTATATAGCACTGGTTAATCTGAGCAGTAGACTAACACTGTGTGTAAGGGGCTATTATATAGGGAAGGAGGAGAATTTGAAGCGAGGGTCAGCATGGAACTGTTATTGTGTTTAGAATTTAGATATAAAAAATTGAAGGAGAAGTCGTAAATTGGGGTAGTAGAAAAGACGAGCAACAATTTTTTTTTTAAACTTATTCATGGCATTAATTAATAGGGAGACTAAGACCATCTTTATCCCAGTGTTTTGGGGAGGTTCCTGGTGGTGGGGGGACCACAGTGGGTGGAAACCAAGAAGAAGAAAGGAGAAGAAGTGGTCTGGTGAGACAACGTTTCTAGGTAGTTGCTTGAGCTGATTGGTTCTTTCTTTTTTATTTTATTTTTTATTTTTTTTTAAATTGGGAAAAAAGAAAAGGAAGAACCCTTTTGAGTTGTCTGCGATAAGGATGGTCTAAAGTCTACTTTATTAGTATAGATAGATGTTGAAGTGGATAAAAAATGTAACTTCTACGGTAGGTATTGAGCATTCTAGTGCTATAGATTTGTACAATTATGTAATTCAGTATTTTTGTTATTGTTTGTACTTTATGTAATTTCACATTATATAATACAAACAGCTATATGTGTATTAAAAGGCATGTAATGATGCTCTTTGATTATGCTCCCTCAAACAAACCGTTTCTTTTTCTAAAAACGTAAAGCAAAACCACCCTACTGATATAGAAAGTTTTAGGGGAACCAAATTTGGAGAGATGGAGTGTGATTACCTCATGCATGCAGAAAGTTCCAAATGTAGCAGAAGGCGGAGGCAGCTTACAAGGAGGGGGTCAGCTGACCCCACTACTTTTCTAAAAAAAAATTGTTTTGCTTAAATGAAAATTATATTGACCCCAATAAAAAAGTAAATTTGACACCACAAAAATAATTATTAAACATTAAAGATAAAATTTAATTATACAATTAAAATATTTATACTTTTTATCTTTAAAACTTTAGATTTATATTAGTTTTAATCATATTTTTTATGGTTACAAAAAAATTATACACATTTTTTTTTCTTGACCCCGATATAAAAAATTTCTGGCTCCGCCAGAAGTGATAGAGAGGACAGCTCGTAAAAAGATCCGAAGACTCTGTACTGCTGCAGAATGTGCCAATCAACACATGATGTGTATAATGTGATGTATGGAGTTAAGCTTCTAGGTCAAGAACTCTTCAGTATGTTCATCAACCTTAAACCTTGACACCAGGGTCTGAGTTCAATATCCGATTTATTGTTGCTGTCGCCTCTACTCTTTCGACCATCTTAACTTTGGGTATCACTTGATCTTAATCGTTAGCTTCGGCACTAGTATATGTTTTGACTTTTGAGTTAATGTTTGACAAAAAAGTTCAGTAATGGTTTCAGATTTCTATGAATATATTATTCTAGCAGGTAAATGGTATATAGGTAAGCCTGCTACAGAGATAGAGAGACTTCGCAGCTTCACAATACTATTTTGACTTATTTCAGATTTGAGTTTTTCTTTGTGATGCAACTTAAAAGTGTATAAGAACCAAACTGAAAAAGAGAATTAATGCATCAATATCACATTTGTGGGTCTGGTTCTGAAAAAAAAAATAATATAAATCAATCTCAAATCACTAAGACAGAAGAGAAGCTAGACATGTATTTTTTTTCTTCTCTAATAAGGACAAACACCCCAAACCCTGATAACTCCGTCTGTGTATCCACTGAACAATGTGTTTCCATCTGCACTCCACTTCAAGCTCGTGCAGTATATCACCTGCATTTTGCAAGTATACAAAGAATCACTTCAGACATTGCAGCAATCACAAAAGATCAGAGACATGAGCTAATTTAAAACAGGTTAGGTATACCTTAGTCTTGTTAGCGGTTCCAGGCTCAGCCTCGAGATCATCAACCTTCAAATCCTCAACAAGAGTCTTGCTCACAAGATCCCACATCATAATGCTATTCTCAGTAGCCGCACACAACCAATACCTATTGGGGCTAAAACATAAGGAGTGAACAACCGAGCCAGCCTCAAGAGAGTAAAGCCTCTTCCCTTCAGCCAAATCCCAAAGCAAGACCGAACCATCTTTCCCACCACTAGCACACAAAGAACCATCCGGACACACAGCCACACTGTTCAAGTAACCAGAGTGACCAGCAAGAGTGTTCCTAAGCTTGCGCTTCTGTGAATCCCACACCTTCACGGTGTGATCCCAAGAAGCAGACACTATGGTCGGAACAAGCGTGTTAGGACTAAACCTAACACAACGAACCCACTCCTCGGATGAGATCGTGTATATACATTCACCAAGCGTGTTCCAAATCTTGATCGTACCGTCACGAGAACCCGACACGATCTGACGGTTATTAGTTGAAAAATCCACAGAGAGTACGTCTTTCGTGTGTCCCACGAAACGTCGACGGGACTCTCCAGTGGCGAGATCCCAGAGACGAAGCTCGCCGTCCCAGCTTCCGGAGATAGCGAACTGTCCGTCGGAGGAGAGAACAACGTCCTCCACGACGTGAGAGTGACCGGTGAGACGGCGCTGAGGGACGCCGTAGGATTCCTCGTCCTTGTTGAGTTTCCAGAGGATGATTGACTTGTCGCGGGAAGATGTGAGGATCATGTCGGAGTTGTCGACAGGAGTGGCGATGGCGGTGACCGTGTCGGTGTGGGCGCACATTGTGCCTATAAACACGAGTCCTTCAGCCATGGCAGACACAGAGAAAGAGTAAAACGCAGGTAACAAGAAAGGAGGCTACGTATACTCTCTAAATAGGTGTAGTTAGGGTTTTGATAGGCCGGTTTATACGACCCCAAGTGTATAAGGCTTTAAAAGAAAATTTCTTACATTTATCAACAAAAAGGATTTTTTTTTTTCTGTCAACTGACTTATCATTAAAGATAATCCATTGGATTACTACATCCTCTTATTATTTATTTTATTAATTATCGATAATTATCTTCTATATGTATTATTTTTATTTAAATAGTTTTCTTTTTTTAATTAGGATTAGGGGTTTTATAGTTTTTATGTTTTCATATAAATATCCTCTTAGGCATATGGTTTTATT
Organism: Moricandia arvensis; assembly: GCA_905132765.1. NCBI lineage: Eukaryota > Viridiplantae > Streptophyta > Magnoliopsida > Brassicales > Brassicaceae > Moricandia > Moricandia arvensis. The sequence goes on along the minus strand of CAJHQP010001296.1, from coordinate 78,788 downwards.
CAGATTATGATAACTAAAAATAGAGTTTTTGCTTATTCTTTGTGAGGTTCGATTAAATTTATCTATCAAGAAATTAGTTTCAGAGAAGCTATTACAAAAAACTCTTTGATCGATTCAAAAACATGTATATAGAACCCTAAAAGTTTCTTGATCGGTCGTTCACCCTATTTATCCGCTGCATCAGACACAAAGTCTATTAGGTCAATACACGTAACAGATAAGAATTGAAAGACAAAAAGTCTATTAGGTCAATACACGTAATGTAGTTATTTAATAAAATTTTAATCTATTTGAAAAACAAAAAAGGAAAGTAATGTATCTTAACAAAGGAGAAAATTGAAGCTGAAAATAAGAAAAAAAAACACCAAAGCCTAGTGTCCGGAATAGCTATCACCGACTCAAAATCACGGTAAAAAATACCTAACTTTCTCATCCAAAGCAGCGGTTGCACATATTTTTACGCTTACTGTTCTCAACATACCAAGGATTCCAAAATTGGTCCTGATATGGAGTACATTGGCTATTATAGAAAACGTGGATAAAATTTGAAATAAACTCATCCTTTTTCCTCAGAAACACATCATTGTGAGATGTACTCCAACTCCCGTGAAATCTAACCAGCTTGCTAATCGTTTCAACAAATTTTCTTGTGAAATGAGAGAAATACTCCTCATCATCCCAAAATACCTTGCGTATCATAGCGTAGGTATACAAAGCACGATCGAATGTTGCATCCACTGATCTCTTAATCAAAACAATTCCTTTTTCTTGGAGGTTGAAATTGAAGAAAAACTGTGTACCTTTAATGTAAAGTGTACTTGGGTTGCCGTTAGCGTAGCAAGTATGCAACAACAAGTCATAGACTTGCTTAAGTACGTTCCAAGGTAAGGTAAACACATCAAAAGATGCGTAAACTCAGGGTCGTTTTGTTAATTCCTGTATAGACTTACGTTTTATTCCTAGCTTGTAGAGATCTTCGAAAGATTTAGAAGCCACACGTTCAACCACTAAAGCTTGAATATCTTCAGGTAGAGAAAGAATCATGAATTATTCCATGATTTCTGTTTTTTTTTTTTGTGTTTAAAGTTTATGGTGAAGAGTTACTCTTAAGAAGAGTACTAAGGATTAGAACGGTATCAAGTAAATGAGATGTCTCTCAATAGCTTTGTTTTTTTTTTTAATTTGAAGGGCATCTCAATCCTTGTTCTGTTATTAGATGGGGTCATAGTTTATTTTATAATTATAGGATTTGGTGATTGGTGACTAAATGTGGTGTAAATTTTGTATATATATATATTATTACCAAGAATAGGTTACAAAATTTTAGAAAATATATTTTTAAAAGATTTTTTTTTTCGTATTTGCAATATGAAATCATTGTATAAATGAGATATATTAGGAAAATATTTTTGTAAAATTATGGAAAAGTTTGACTCTAATCTTTTATATATTAAAATAAAAACATTAGAACATTTTATCTATGACACGTGATCATCACTAGAATGTTTCTCAAAATCCCTACAAAAATATGTTGGTCCATTAAGTATATATTCTTGTTTTTATTAAATTAATCATAAAATTAATTGATAACAAAATATAATATGTTTCTTTTTTCCTTAAAATAAAACTACAAGATCACCTAATATGATTAAAGTATATATAAGATAATTAATAATAAAATTTTGATAACAATTTATGTATTCTACTTCATATATATATGTAAGTTTATATTATTAATAGAAAATAAACTATCATATTAACCATATAATCAAAGTTTAGATTTTTTTTTATATGCTATAATTTGAATTCTTTAAATTACTATAACTCATTAAAACTGTTGAAAGTTCCACACGAAATTTTTGATCAATGGTTTAAAATTTTTATTATAAAAAATATAAATGGTCACAACTTTTATAAATGGTCCTTAGCTGCCAAATAATCTTGTGTATTCTCTGCTGCTATCTGCCTTTCCTTCTCGAGCGGCTTGCTTAACTGGTCTTGTTCTGCTCTAAGAGATTAACCGGGTAAGCTAGAATTCAGAGAAAATAGGTGACTTTGATGAAGAACAGTGTCAAGGATCATAGAAACCCTGGGCCTCTGGAACAATGATCCTTGATAAGGTTTGATAGACGTGTTCATTCACAAAGCGCTCTTGCTCTTCAGTTGTGACATCTCTAGTTTCTGCTTCCTGAATAAGATGAGAGTAAAAAAATCATATTAGAATAAAAATACAGAAGTGATTTAAAGTAGTTTAGACGATGAATGGTGATGGATCCATGGATACGAATAGACTGTAAAAAGTGTAGTGATGAAGCTGTTTCAGTTACCTTAGCCAATGCAAGGATAATAAGTATGCTAAGAGAGTTATGAAGATGGTTTCGAGGAGAGGGGATCATACCTTTTTATACCTGCAGAGAGACCGCCTCGTAGAGGGTTACAACACATTGAAGTTGGGTTCGTGGCTAAAGGAGTTTATAACATGATAAAGGAGTTTATAACATGATAAAGGAGTTTATAACATGATAAATGCGACAGATCCAAAACTGGTGAAGTTTCGACTAGACGGAAATGAAGCGAAAAGACGCGATTGAACCCTAGATATCTGAATCATCATGCCATCTTAACCAAAAGCATCATCCAAAACAGCTAAGAGAGAAGTCGCTGAGGAACCCTAACCCCGATAAATGACGGGTTAAGAGAAGTTGATGTGGATATGGACTGAGCAGTTTAACATAACAAAAGGCCCGAAATATTATACAAAGGCCCAAGTATTTGAATCAGATATTGATTTAACAGTCAGTTTCGAAAATCAGGGACAAATGTCAAGCTAGGATCAAACGAATTGATGACGTGGCACGTTCTGGAGTGATAAAACTATATTTTATATATAAAGATTATTACCAAGTATAGGTTACAAAATTTAATAAATATATTTAATTTTTTTTTTGTATTTGCAATATGAGAAAATCATTATATAAATAAGATGTATTGGGAAAATATTTTTGTAAAATTATGGAAAAGTTTGACTCTAATCTCTTATATATTAAAAGATAAACATTAGAACATTTTATCCATGACACGTGTCATCACTAGAATGTTTTTCAAAGTCCTTACAAAAATATGTTGGTCCATTAAGTATATATTATATTTTTTATTAAATAAATCATAAAATTAATTGTTAACAAAAAAATTAATATGTTTCTTTTTTTCCTTAAAATAAAACTACAAAATTACCTAATATGATTAAAGTATATATACGATAATTAATAATAAAAATTTGATAATAATTTATGTATCCTCCATCATTTATATATAAATTTTATATTATTAATAGAAAATAAACTATCATATTAACCAAATAATAAAAGTTTAGATTTTTTGTATATGCTATAATTTGAATTCTTTAAATTACTATAGCTCATTAAAACTGTTGAAAGTTCCACACGAAATTTTTGATCAATGGTTTAAAATTTTTATTATAAAAAATATAAATGGTCACAACTTTTATGAGTAAAAAGTATTATTTAATAATATCGAAAATCATATATATATATATATATTAAAGAATATACCATATAAAAATATACAAATATTTTAATTCAACAATATGAAGTAATATTTTAGTTTTACTCATTACTCTATTTTCTATTCCATTTCTGAGCAAAATAGAATAAATTATAGAGTAGAAATAGAGATGCACGCTGAATTAAACATTCCAATTGAGTTATACATTCTTTATACACTTTTATCTTTGGTAAAGCCTGGTGCACGTATATATTCCATTTCGTATTTACCAAGTTGTGGCAGAAACTATGGTAAAAGGTAATTTCTCTAAATCGAAAGATAGAGAAAGTTAGTGAATCACTAAAAGTTAGCTTTGTGGCCACGGTTTTGCAGATTCTAGATTACGTTTATATATTATAAAATTCAATTCCAATGGTTTTGAATGATTCAAAAATGTATATCAATGTAATCAATATTGGGGGATAATAGCGACATGACTTAAATGTATATATATATCATAGATACCTTTTATATTATAAGATACCTTTTATTTATGTCAGCTAAATCGTCAGAGTCTTTCCACGTAAAACAGTCTGCAATTTTATATAGTTTGTAAATTGACAGAAGAAAGTATCAAATAAGAAACCAATATAATAACAAAGTATTAGAATTTTATATGATCTAAAACGAGAACCGTCCTCATTAAGATATAACTCATTTAGCATTTAAAACCATCAAGAATCTCTGAGTTTTCTGTCAAGAACTCGATGAAGGACCACAAAACTCTACTCCAACGAGGAATGGAAGAAGAAAATGGAGCAAGGAAACCAATCTCCGCTAAGCCTACAAGGTCTCAACTCGTGATCGCAAACTCAAACGCAGCTCTAACGGGTCCATCAGAGGTCGCGTTCAATGTTTGCTGCTTATGCGTCTGTTGTCCACTTTGCATTCTTTGGTGCTGCATCAAACATCCATGTGTAATCGCATGGAAAGCCATCCTAAAGGCTGGATGCCACTTAAGCAGCTGCAGAGGCTGTGGCCGAAGCGTTAGCACGAGGATTGAGGATGCTGATTATTCGTCGTTTTCGGATATTGATTCAGATGAAATGAAATACAAAGCTCATAGTTGCTTAAAACGAAATGGCTGATTGTCCTAAACGCTGACGCCAAACGTTGGAGTTGACTTCTTAATGACGAGTAGCTGAAGACGTTTGTGATGTACCAATGATGTTATTTGATAGTTTAGAGTTTGAAGATGTTGTTGTGGTGGATTTAAAAAAGATATATGTAATATATTACTTGGTTGTTATATAAAAGAAATTATATTAGTTGGTGTGGCTTAAATTCCTTTTTTTAATTGCCATCAGTAAGGAATAAAGCTGTCATTGTCTCTTTTCCTCATCAGTTATTGGTATAAAAATAGGAAATAAATAACAATAATCACCTAAAAATGCAGATCTTTTAGGTAGTATAGTAAGATAAAGATAGAGTCTAGGTTGCATGGAAACGGAATCGGATACATGAAAACGAAACGTAGAAACGTGATTTTAAAGAAAATTATTAATGGAAACGTTTTAGAAACGTCTAATATATATATATATATATATGTGTGTGTGTGTGTGAGATTGATTAACATGTAAACTTAATTTTTTATTTGATTTATCTAAGAGAGAAAACCAAGTAATGGATATATTATTGTTTTTTTGGTATATTTTTTTAAAAATTCTAATCAATAATTAGAAAACTATAAAAATGAAATTTAACTGCATTTAGCGTGGGTTCTATTCTAGTTTAGATTTATGATTTAGTGATCTATTTTATCAAAGAGGACCACTCTTATCTTTTACCTCTACAATTACTTGAATTTGTACCATTGGACCTTCTTTTAAATAAACATGATTTAGGTTGGTAAATCTAAACATATATTATATTTTTGATTAAATTAATTATCAAATTAATTAGTAGTGTATAAAATAATATTTTTTCATTCTTTCTTTAAATAAAAGCTACAAAATTACTTAATATGGTTAACAAATGTATAAAAATTAATGATTTGATTAATAAAGATTTGATAACAACTTTTGTTTCATCCATCAATTTGTTTTTTTTTTTAATTTTATGTTCTTAAAAGAAATTAAAAAATCACATTAAGCATATAATTAAAAAAATATTTTTTTCTTATATGCTATATTTTGTTTTTCAAACAATTATAGATTACTAAGGCTGTTAAAAATATACATTTAAACTTTTGTGAGTAATGGTTTAATTATTTTGTTATAACAAATTAAAAGAAATTAAACAGTCACATTAAGCATATAATAAAAATATCTATTTTCTTATATGTTATATTTTGATTTTTTAAATAATTATAAATTACTAAGACTGTTAAAACTATACATTGAAATTTTTATGATAAATGGTTTAATTATTTTGTTACAACAAGATACAAATGATCATCAAATCATGGAGAATTTTCCAAATATAAAATAAATTTGATTTTAACCCCAAAAGTACTCTCAAACTTGAATCAAATGCAAAATTAACTCAAAAGACTAGTAAAATTACAACCAACCCCTTATAACCAAACAAAAAACCAAATTTCATTTTTACGAATATAACCTTGTAAAGTCTTCTAAGGTTTTGTAAGTTTGTCTGTAAGCCTTGTGGAAGACTTCAAGAAGTCTTCTCGTATATTAGAACTTAAAAATAATTTAAAAGTTTTATAAAAATATTTTGATGTGAAAAAAAATTAAAATCATGTAATTATAAAATTTGTAAATGATATAGTTTAAGATTTAATAAAATTAGATTGTAACATATATGTGTTTATTAATGTGTATATCAAACACTTTTAAAATTTATTTTGGTAATATATGTCGTAGTATTGAATTATTCTTAGTATATGTCGTAGTATTAAAAATAAATTTATAAATTATATTTTTTCATTTGGTAACCTTTTGTTATTTAAAACTCTTAAATTTTGTTTTTTGTTGTTGTTTTAAGTTCTTACCTTATTTTTGAAGATTTTCAATGTTTTGAAGTCATTTGAATGATTTTGGATATGCATGTTTTTCATATCTAAGACAAACTTGGAAGACATCTCGGAAGTCTTCTAACATTTAATGTACCAGAAGACTTCCTAGATCTAGCAGAGTCTTCTCCCATATCTCTTCTTTTATAACATATTTGAGAGTTTTGGTAAGTCTATGTAGTAGAGTTTTGGTAAGTTTCTGTTTGTTTAAAGCTCTTACTTTTTTTCCAAACTAAAACTCTCCAACCTCTTTTAGTCTCTTAGAACTTAAAAACTAAATTTTATATCAATTTATTATTTTATCTCATGTTTTTCTCACTAATTCTTCTTATTTTGCAGGTAGACCCATCTCACATTTCACTCATTTTCTTTGTTTTGAAGTCATTTCAACGTTTTTAGATTTGTACGTTTTTCTTTTGACGTATTTTTTTTATGTCAAGTGGAGTACAAGTTTGTTTTTGTGGATGAATGATCTATAATACATTTTTATGGTCTATTTTGTGATTTGCATGTAGTTGTATTCTTTTAATTGTGATTTTTTTTGTAAATTTAAAGAGACATTAATGAAAAAGGTAAATATGTTCATGACTACAATATTATGTAATTGACATTATTGAAGTTATTAATACAACTTCAATAGCAAAACAAAATAACACAAGAGATTAGTCAAAATTACTACAATTAAGGAAGAAGACTTCTCACGAAAACTTTGTCAAATTCACAAAATATTAAACATTACATAAGTTCAAACATATAAAATTTTCACTAGAAGTCTTCTGGGAAGACTTAAAATTTAAAGCGAAAAATTGAAATATAAGCGGAAAACTCAAATTTTAAATGAAAATCAAAAATTCAAATTTCATGAAATTAAAAAGTATATCTTATGATTTAAGAAGAAATATTAAAGCATATTACTTGATATTCTTGAATTTACTTAACACTTTTGAAAGTTAAAAACATATCTTAAAGTTACTTAACAAGTTTACAAAAACTAACCTAGAAGTCTTCCATATAAGTCTTTCTCAGATTAACTAGAAACATTAGTAAACATGAAAGTTGGTAACCATAATTAAAATCAATTAAGTTATGAATTTCATTCATGAAATCCCAATATTAACTAATATACATGAACTAACAAGAAAACGTTAAAAAGTCTTAATAGTTTTAGAGAAAAATGAACGTTTATTAAAATTTGACGTAAAAAACTTTGACTTGAATTTATGTCATTTTTACAATTGAAAATTTACAAAGGAAGACTTCCAGAGAACTCTACTCTACAACAAACTTCTTTGGAAGTCTTACTTTGACATCATGGTTGAACGATCAAAGTTAATATTCAACGACTATTAGTATATAAATTTCACCCCAAGCATGCGCGCAGATAATCACCTAGTTCGTTTTTTTTCCTTTTTTTGTCGTCGAAAGGTTATTCTATTACGCAAACTAGATGTGGTTTGATTAACCAGACCAAAATAGAATAACCAATGTAGTAAAGGGCTCGGCGGAAAAATCTAGCAGTCCTAACCAATGAATCTGTAATATGGTTTTGCGTTCTTGGAACACAGGTAATCTTGAAATCCAGGAAGCACCTCTTCAGTGTCTATATCTTCTCCAATTCTGTTGCAAACCGTGGCCAAGCACGAGGTTCCTTGATCATGTTGATCAAATCCTTGCAATCCGTACCAAAGCTCTGATATGTGGAATGTTGAATCATATTCTCCATTGCCCAAGTTAGTGCTTCGAGCTCAGAATGTAGGGCTGACTCTCTTTGATTACAATTCCATGTACCCATAAGCTCAACCTTTCCAAACATATCCATCCAGACCATCCACATCCACTAAACTGTGTTGTAGGTGTCCATGATCCATCTATCTTGCAAATGTTTCTCAAGCTTAAGACTTGAGTTTCTTCAGCGATGTGATCTTCTAGGGTTGATGGTTCTTTGTCATTTTCTTTGAACCATGCTTGACACTCACTTTCCGCGTAGCAAACTAACTCCAAAGGTTCTCTGTCTATTCCCCTAAAGAGTTTATCATATATGGTCTTCCAAATGTACCAGATTATCCACGAATAAGGGTCTATATCTAGTTCTGGCTCCACTATGTTGTTTTTTTCTCCAGGGTAGTCCATATTAGAATATATGCTCGGAAGAGGGAAAATTTCATGACTTGTTGGTGTCGCTGATAAATACCAGGCTTGTAAAGCAGGTGGGCATTCAAAAATTGCATGAGTGACAGATTTCTCATGTTCTCCACATCGTGAGCAGTAATTATTGCTTCTCATATTACGCCGTGTCAGATTCTTCATACCGCCATATGACCAGTTATCAGTTGCCATATAAGATGACATATCTACTTAAGAGTTCTTATCTTCCAAGCAAATGCTTGGAGTTTCGTGATACTAGGTTCCACTATCTCCTTTTTCTTCTCAGCCTCCAACAAGCTTCGAGCAACCCAATAACCTGATTTAACTGCATACTTGCCATTTTTAGTGTAATTTGAGGAGAAAGTATCCCGACGATAAACCATACTTATAGCAATACTCCTTATATAAGGTATATCAGCATGGTCAATCTAATCCTCTAGTAGCCCAACATTCCAATTGTTCAATTTCTGATTAATCAGATCGCTGACTCTCATGTTCGGATGCATGAATGGAACTATATGTCTGGCTGGAACTACCTGAAGCACAAACCTCAAGATTTAATTCATTCAGATTTATGTGACTTTAAGTAAATACAAAACTAAAGGTGAGAAAATTTACTTTGTGACTTTCATAGACGACTGTACAAAATATTGTTATGTATATTTATTACATAGCAAAGATGAAACCTTATAAAAAATCAAAGAATTTAATCTCGAGGTCGAAAATCAGCTTAAAACAACTATTAAAATAGTTAGAAGCGACAAATGAAGCGAGTGTGATGGTCCATTTAATGTTTTTTTGTAAAGAACATGAAATAATTCATCAAAATATTGCTCCTTACTCACCAGAATCTAATGGAGTTGCTGAACGTAAAATCAAATTCTAAAAGAGACGATGAATGCAATGTTGCAGGAATCTGGGTTATCCCAAAACATGTGGAGGGAAGCGTTGCTTACCACTAATTATATTCTCAACAAATTCCACAAATAGTAACTGATAAAACTCCATATGAACTATGGAAATGTAATTTACCTTCGTATAAATACCTCAAAGTGTGGGGGTGGTTGTCAAAGGTTGTGGTACCGCCACCAAAGAAAGTCACTATTGGACCTAAAACAGTGGATTGCATCTTCATCGGGTATGCACATAATAGTACTGCCTATCAGTTTATGGTACATAAATCTGAAATATCAGATATTCATGAAAATACAGTAATGGAATCAATAAATGCATCTTTCTTTGAAGACATTTTCCCATGTAAGGAAAAACGAGGTTCAAAACAAACTCGAGAAGAAAGACACGACGACAATGTTTCAGAAATTGAGACAAATGTCAAAATTTCTATAAATGATATTTTGGAAAATGAAAAAGATGAATCTAGAAGGACTAAAAGAACTCTAAAAAAATCTTTTGGTGAAGATTTCTTAATGGAAATTTTAGTAGAAAATGATCTAAAGACTTTGGCAGAAGCCATGGCTTCACCAGACGCTCCATTTTTAATGAAGCTGTCATAAGTGAATTTGACTCTATCATGAAAAATTAAACATGGTATATAACAGATTTACCACTTGGCTGCATTAGGGAATAAATGGATAATGAAACGAAAACTAAACCCTGATGGAACACCTGATTTACACAAAACTAGGCTTTTAGTTCAAGGATTCCGACAAAAAGAAGGCTTTGACTATTTTGACACATATTCTGAAGTAGCGAGAATAACCTCAATAGGCTGATGATAGCAATCACAACTCTAAGAGACCTAGAAATCCATCAAATGGATGTAAAAACTGCCTTTTTAAATGGTGATTTAGAAGAGGAAATTAACATGAAACAACCTGAGAGTTTTGTTATTCCTGGACAGGAAAACAAAGTATGTTGACTTGTAAAGTCACTTTATGGGCTTAAACAAGCTCCTAAACAATGGTATAAAAAATTTGACAATATAATGATGTCAAATGGTTTCAAAATTAACGAATGTGATAAATGCATATACTAAAAAACTACCAAAAATGCGTATGTTTTGCTATGTATATATGTAGATGATATTCTCATTATTGGAAGCAATAAAGATATTATTAATCACACAAAAATATGCTCAAAGGGAAAAATTGAGATGAAAGATATGAGATTAGCAGATGTTATTATCGAAGTTAAACTCACAAGAAATTCAAATAGAATTATCTTAACTCAATCTCATTATGTTCAAACAATATTAGAGAGATTTAAAAATTACTCTAATAGTATGGCAAAAACTCCATTAGATCCCCAAATGCACTTGACAAAGAATTCAGGTGAAACAGTTTCACAAAACGAGTATTCACGAGTGATCGGAAGTCTCATGTACTTGACCAATTGTACTAGACCAGATCTAGCGCATGCAATAAACGTACTTAGACGATATACAATTAATCCAGTTCAACACACTGAAAAGGTATAACGAGAGTACTCAATTACTTGCGCTAAACCAAAGATTTTGGGCTTCACTATAGTAAAGAACCAGTAGGTTTAGAAGGATACAGTAACACTATTCTAAAAACTCAAAATCCACAAGTGGATACGTCTTTACACTAGGAGGAGCAGCTATATCATGGAAATCTATCAAACAAACAGTGTTAGCCAAATCCACCATGGAATCTGAGTTTATAGCCTTAGACAAAGCAACAAAAGAAGCTGAATGACTTAGAATTTTTTTGGAAGATATTCACATGTGGGAGAAACCTGTACCAGCTATATGAATACATTGTGATAGTCAATCATCTATTAATCGAGTTCAGAATCATCTATTAATCGAGTTCAGAATAATCTATGCAATGGTAAATCTCATCACATCAGAAGACGACATAAGACCATTAGAGAACTTATCTCAAATGGTGTAATCACAATAGACTACATCAAATCGGCTGACAACCTAACAGATCCATTCACTAAAGGTTTACCACGAGATATTGTCGCTAAATCATCAAAAAGAATGAGTTTAAAACCTATAACAAATGAGGGTGCTTGACTGCAACCCTACCTATCATGACTGGAGATCCCAAGACTTAGGTTCAAAGGGAAAACAAAATCAAGCAGAATCTAATAAAAACACTTTGAGACAAAAGAGTCTCCTTCCAACTCCTAAGATGATAAAAGTGCTAATGTGAGAAGGATAAGCATAAGCTTTTAACGATTCCATAGCTTTTAAAGCGAAGTATTCCTCAATACTTTTCATGGTCAGTCACCTAATGAGTGTAAATTGAGGCCGTTTCTAGGAGAATGAATGCAAAACTGTATTCTATAAGTTCACTCATGAAAACCAGGAATAGTTCATGGCCACAATGAACACAATAGAGAACTAAGTTCTACGAGAAAATGAAGCTGCGTTATGCATGTTGTCTCGGTTTAAATAAAACACCGGTTGGTTCAAGACATCATGTTCACTTTCTGGTATAACCCGATAGATATTAACTATGAGGGGTTCAAGAATTAAAAATGCCACCGACTCAAATATAGTGAGTTTTTTGCAAATACTCTTGATAAGTCTCTCTAGTCTAGTCAAGATTAGAATAAGTATATTAATTAGAGTCTATCGAGTCTGCATTTAGTCTGCATATGTTTAAAGTCATTTCTATTCATGTGGGGGATTGTTGAACCAATAAAGCCCATTAGCTTTTATTGAAATGTGAAACAAAAATGACAAGGCCTGAATCAAAGAAAGCTCACAAAATGTCATTAAAATAAGTGAGTAAGTCCCACATCGGAGAAGAAAAGGAGAGGAGAGTTGTTTATATATGCTTGCAAGATATGAGTCATTAAACAGCTCAGGGAGAGAGGAGACCCCCACGCGCGCGCCGCCGCCGCAGTCCGTCCGGCTTGGCTTGGGCTTGGTGGAGGGCCTCCGGCCCAATATGATTCTTTTTGGACCAAGTTAAGCTCAACGTTTTGCCATTCTATACCCAAAAATAACATGCATTTTATTTTAAAACGACAAGTAGTTTTGTCTACAAAATAAAAAACGTCATGCAGTTTCTCCTCTCAATATGAAATTTAAACGAAAAGAAAGAGTCAGAGATTCTTGGGGAATAAGTCTCGTAACTCAACTTCCCTCAATCTCCGCAAGATTTTCGCCCACGTGCAGTAGCTTTTGCGGGAAGTGGCTCTCGTCGTCTTTCTCTTTAAATAAACCCGAGTCTTCTTCTTCATTCTTAACATTTTTCACAACGAAAAATTCCAGTAATCAAAATCCCTAAGAGTAAGTTCATTAGCTCGAGAGTGTTTCGTAGATTTCTTAGTTCCTATAGACGTTCATGAGTGAAGCATGAATCGTCTATCATGGTTGTATCTTGGGACTCTATTTCGTACATGCCCGTCTTACTACGGAGCGAATATTAAGAGTTAAGGAAAGTGATTAGTTTCGACTCCATGGTTTATTCTCGAAAACGTATTTCTTATCGGTTTTCATTTCATTTTTTGAATCGTTTATTTCTTTAACATCGCTTTATTTACATCGTTTATATCAATTTGGTTTTTCGGTTTCCACAATAATTTCTCTAAATCGAAAGATAGAGGGTTAGTGAATCATTAAAAGTTTTCTTTGTGGGCACGGTTTTGCAGATTCTAGTTTTATATATTATAAAATTCAGTTCCAATGGTTTTGATTCTTTTGAATGATTCAACAATAGATGATAGGGACATGACTTAAATGTATATATATTATAAAATACCTTTTATTTATGTCAGCTAAATCGTCAGAGTCTTTCCACGTAAAACAGTCTGCAATTTTATATAGTTTGTAAAGCGATAGACGAAAGTATCAAATAAGAAACCAATAAAGTAACAAGTATTAAAAATATATACGATATTTAACGAGAACCGTCCTCGCTAAGAAATAAGCATTATGCGATTTAAAACGAGAACCGTCCTCATTGAGAAACAACTCATTACCATTTAAATCCATCAAGAATCATGAACGACCACAAAACTCTACTCCAACGAGAAATGGAAGAAGAAAATGGAGCAAGGAAACCTATCTCCGTTAAGCCTACAAGGTCTCAACTCGTGATCGCAAACTCAAACGCAGCTCTAACGGGTCCATCAGAGGTCGCGTTCAACGTTTGCTGCTTATGCGTCTGTTGTCCACTTTGCATTATCTGGTGCTGCATCAAACATCCTTGTGTAATCGGATGGAAAGCCATCCTAAAGGCTGGACGCCACTTAAGCAGCTGCAGCGGCTGTGGCAGAAGCGTTAGCACGAGGATTGAGGATGCTGATTATTCGTCGTTTTCGGATATTGGTTAAGATGAAATGAAATACAAAGCTCATAGTTGCTTAAAACGAAATATAATGGCTGATTGTCCTAAACACTGACGCCAAACGTTGGAGTTGACTTCTTAATGACGAGTAGCTGAAGACGTTTGTGATATACCAGCGATGTTATTTGATAATTTATAGTTTGAAGATGTTGTTGTGGTGGATTTAAAAAAAATAGACTTATTCTTGGGTTCACCCCCTATGGTGAACCTCTAGGTTCACTATCCAATAGGATCGCAGTATTTCATATTTGATATCTTTTTAAAAAGAAAACAAAATCTTAGTAAGTTATATTATGTTTTTAAAAATAAAAAATACAAAAAAATAATAATAATAAAAACGAAAATAATTCTTTTGAAAGAAAATATTTAACACTAAACCCTAAACTTTAATCCTAAATCTTAAATCTTAAATCCTAAATACTAAATCCCTGGGTAAATCATAAACTTTTGGATAAATCTTATAGTGTTTTAAAAATTTAGTGTTTATAATTTACCCAAAGATTTAGGATTTAGGATTAGAGTTTAGGTTTTGTGTTTATGATTTACCCAAGGGTTTAGGGATTAGGATTAGAGTTTAGGGTTTAGTGTTTTTGTGTTAAAATAATTTTTTAAAGAATTTTTTTATAAAAGTTATCCGGTTTATGATTTACCCATGGATTTAGGGTTTAGGATTAGAGTTTAAGGTTTAGTGTTAAAATATTTTCTTTAAAAAAATATTTTTGTTTTTATTAATTATTATTATTTTATTCTTTTTGTATTTTTATTTTTAAAAACATAATATAACTTAACAAGATTTTGTTTCCTTTTTCAAAAGATATCAAATATGAAATAATACAATCCTATTGGATGGTGAACCTAGAAATTCACCCTAGGGGGTGAACCCAAGAATAACTCAAAAAATATATATGTTTATATTACTTGGTTGTTATATAAAATAAATTATATTAGTTGGTGTGGCTTAAATTCCTTTTTTTAATTGCCATCAGTAAGGAATAAAGCTGTCATTGTCTCTTTTCCTCATCAGTTATTGGTATAAAAATAGGAAATAAATAACAATAATCACCTAAAAATGCAGATCTTTTATGGTATTGTTAGATAAAAAAATGGAATTCATTAGGCAATCACCAACTTAAGCATCTTAATTAAAGAAATGGGTTTGGCATCTAACGAAATTATGAAACATGTCTTTATGAATCCATGATCCAATAAGGCCCCTAACTAAAAGTGGTTAACCCTAAAAAAAAAATGGTTACCCTAACTACCTAATCAAAACAGCATAGCCCGGAAGTCAAATGAAAATGATTGAGTCAAGCAGACCGGATTGATCGATAAGATCTGATATCACGTACTCATTACCGAATTGCTTTTTATTTGGTTAGCAATTTGAGGAAAATTTTAAAAATAATCTCTATCGTTAATGGTCCTACATGGTTACCACACGCAAGTTGTATATCATAAATATGATATAGATAAAATCCGTATTAAAATTGTTCTTATAGTTCTGATAGACAAACTAATAATTATATGAAATCAAGTAAAGAGTTTATATTTAAGGGATTTCCTTCCAAAAAACAGAAAAGTTATTGTGTTTATCATTACTAATATCACATCTTAGCAGGCCAAGATCTGTAAGGATAATGAAAAGAAGCTCTCTAAACCTAATACAATACTAAACTAGTTAGAAATATTGTACCAAAAACTGCAGGTGTCAACATTTATAAAAATAAATAATTGATTCTTCACACCAGTCAAAACCCCCCCCCCCTCCCTGAATGCTGGGAGATGAGCATGGCAATTTTTTGATTCTTCACACCAGTCAAAAACCCCACAGCTGTATTCGTCTAAAGATTGTATATGTTTTGAGACAATATTTCATGGACTATATTTTATTTAATTATATTTTTACATTTCATCTATTTTTAGGCCGAAAAGACATGAGCACTAGCAGCGTTTCAAACTTTCTCAAGGCTACCCACCAAACACATAGTGGGAGTTTTGTGGATCCTAGGTCAGAAAATATCTACAACGACTTGGATGTTCAGATTGAAGAGCGCGAGACGTAACTGACCCAACAATCTCCGGATGGGCTGGACAAAGTTTCAAAGAGGTAATAATGTATGATCAATCTAATTTTATTATTTTAATTATTTATTAATTTCATATAATTTAAATTATTTTTTTTGCTTCTTTTCAAAGTTGATCCTATAAAATAAGGATAGACGCTAGGATTATGATCCGTTAACGATTTCCCAACAGAGAGATCGTCTTATTCTTGTTGGGGTCAAAATCGATTACGACAAAATCATTGGCTAAAATCCTCTGAGAACGCATTCCTTAAACAAATACCTGCCATAAATGTCTATTTCAACAAGGATATGGGAACAAAATTCCATGTATTTCATCTCGAATAAGAAATGAAAAAGTTTCTATCTAGACATGAACAAATCAGAAAAACGTTCTAACAAAAGGTTTTTACGATAACTGACAAGTTTCATAACGATTTTCCATAAAACAAAATTTGGAATTTTTTCGCGGGAAAAATTCATAAGAAAATCTATGAGATAATCTTCTGCACTTTTGGAAAATGTATACGTAAAAGTTTGCATAAAAAAAACTAAGTAGTTCCGAAAGATTACCAAGCGAATAACAGAGAAAATGGGAACGAAGGAAAAGAACCAACACTCTTCTCACTCGCTCTAATCGCCACACAGACTCCCTGTCATCGCCACATAGCTTCTCATCACAACACACACACACACACACACACACACTCTCTCTCATGGGCACGCATCCTCTCATCGCCACTCATCACACTCCCTCTCATCGCCACACACAAGATCTCTCATCTCCCCATAGACCTATCATCGTCGCACACGAGCTCTGATCATCACACACGAGCTCTGATCATCACACACGAGCTCTTATTGCCACATACAAGCTCTGATCACCACACACAAGCTCTGATCATCACACAAGGGGCTCTCATCGCCACAGAGAGCTCCTCATCGCCACACACGAGCTCTGATCACCCCACATGGTCTCTCATCTACTCACATCATGTCTGATTGCCACACACGAGCTCTGATCGCCACACACGGGGCTCTCATCGCCACACAACATGTCTCATCGCCACAGAGAGCTGCTCATCGCCACACACGAGCTCTGATCGCCCACCAGCTCTCTCAGCGCCTCACAACATGTATGGTCGCCCCAAAAGCTCCTCATCGCATCACAAGAGATCTCATCACCCCACATGCTCTCTCATCACCCCACATGCTCTTTCATTGCCTCACATGAGCTCTCATCGCCACTGAGAAGCCTCTCATCACCTCAGAGTTATTTCTTCTCCTTCACATCGATACACAACTCTTCTTAGGTTCAGTGAGGCTCTCATTGTATTCTCCTTTGAATCTTGATCAAAATATCTTTCGTTTTGTCCCAATTGGAGTTCCTGTTGAGATTTTACGATAAAAACAATAGAGACTTATTTTCTTCACACCAGGCAAAAACCCCAACAACTGTATTCATCTAAAGACTGTGTGTGGTTTTGATACAATTTTTCATGGACTATATTTTATTTAATTATATTTTTACTTTCATTCTAGTTTTAGGCCGAGAAGACATGAGCACTAGCATCTCTTTCAATCCTTTTCAAGGCTATCCACCAAATACATAGGGGGAGTTTTGTGGATCATAGGTCAGAGAATATCAACAACGACGTGGTTGCTCGGATTGAAGAGCGCGAAACGCAACTGGCCCAACAGTCTCCAGATGGGCTGGATAAGGTTCTCAAAGAGGTAATAATGTATGATCTATCTAATTTGATTATTTTAGTTATTTATTAACTTCATATAATTTACATTATTTTTTTTGCTTCTTTTCAAGGTTGTGCCTATAAAATAAGGACATACACTAGTATTGGGATCCGTTAACAATTTCCCAAGGAAGAGATGGTCTTATTCTTGTTGGGGTCAACATCTATGAAGACAAAATCAACAGCTAAAATCCCCTGAGATCATATTCCTTAAGCAAATACATGCCAGAAATGTCTAAAGAACTACCCTACACATAAGCCGATCCTATTTAAACAAGGATACGAGAATAAAGCTCCGCGTGTTTCATCCCTCACAAGAAATGAAAAAGTTTCTATTTAGACATGAAAAGATCGTAAAAATGTTCTTACGGAATGTTTTTACGATAAACTGACAAGTTTCACAAAACGATATTCCATAAAAAAAAATTTGGAAAGTTTCTGCGGGAAAAACTTCGTAGGAAAATCTATGATATAATCTTCCGCAAAGCAACTTTCGGAAAATGTATATGTAAAATTTTGCGTAAAACAAACTAAGTAGTTTCGAAAGATTACCAAGCGAATAAGAGAGAAAATGAGAATGGAGGAAAGGAACCAACACTCTTGACACTCGCTCTCATAGCCACACAGCTTTTCATCGCCACACACAGTCCCTCTCATCGCCACACAGCGTCTCATCGCAACATAAACTCCCTCTCATTGGCACACATCCTCTCATCGCCACACACACTCCCTCTCATCGCCACACACAAGACCTCTCATCGCCCCCACAGACCTCTCATCACCACACACAAGCTCTGATCGCCACACACGATCTCTGATTGACACACACAAACTCTGATCACCACACACGAGTTCTGATCGCCACACAACATGTCTCATCGCCACATAGAGCTCCTCATCGCCACACACGAGCTCTGATCGCCCCATAGGGTCTCTCATCAACTCACATAATGTCTGATCACCACACACGAGCTCTGATCTCCACACAGGGGGCTCTCATCGCTACAGAGAGCTCCTCATTGACACACACAAGCTCTGATCGCCCCAGCAGCTCTCTGATCGCCTCAAAACATGTATGATCGCCCCAAAAGCTCCTCATCGCCTCACAAGAGCTCTCATTGCCCCACAGGCTCTCTCATCACCCCACTAGCTCTCTCATTGCCTCACATGAGCTCTCATCTTCACTGAGAAGCCTCTCATCACCTTAGAGTTGTTTATTTTACCTCACATTGCTAAAAAACTCTTCTTAGGTTAGGCCTCATGGTGTTCTCCTTTGAATCTCGATCAAAATATCTTTCGTTTCGTCTCAATTGGATTTTCTGTTGAGATTTTACGATAAAAACAATAAAGACTTTTTTCACGTAAAAGTTTGAATCGATTATCAGAAATGACGATGGTTAACTTAACACCACTGAATTATTGACTAAATGGATTGATTTCCATCAGTCCGCAGGATTGACAATTTCTCCGAAGATAATCGTAAAAATGTTGGAGTCTTCAAACGGACCGAACAGCCTAAAACACGATGAAAACCCACTTATGATTTAAAACCGAGAATATGCCCAAAGTACAATGATATTTTATTCGATTTGGATAAAAATAAATGGAAAATAAGATAAATGTAAAACTTCCAAGATAAACAGGAAGATCGAGAAGATAAGGAAATTTTTCGCAAAGAGATAAACTCGAATCAGAAGTAGAAAGGTAAGGACAGCCAACCTTGGAGGCATATATAAGGAGAACCAAGGCGAAGAGAACATGGACAGCAACTTCAGCACTTATAGCAAATTAGGAAACTTTCGTTTTTGTTGTGGAGCTGCGACTAAACTAGGTTTTAAGGCCTTAGGTGGTTAGAATTGTTGGTGCTCGTTCGGCAAGTCGGATCAACCAATCCATTTTCACCTCGTCCTCGTTGACTCCCTCTTTCAAAACTTGATCGAACTTATCTTTCTTTCGCCTCGATCAGAATTGACATTGGAACTTTACCGAAAGAACTCGTTTTCTCGAGATATTGCCATATGTCCGAACCTGCTAATCTTGAATCACTGGAATAGAAAGTGGGATAACTTCTTCCTCCTAACTCCTATGAGATTTATTCAACTTCCTGGTCAATTTAAACTGATTAATGGTTTCAAATTATGCTTCTTACATCTTGGTTCCTCCTGGTTTGATTAGAATCATGAAATATTACCATATGTTCGAAAAGTCTAATCTTGAATCACTGGAATAGATAGTGGGATAGGTTCTTCCTCATAACTCCTATGAAACTTATTCAAATTCCTGGTCACTATCCACTGATTAATAGTTCCTAATCATGCTTATTACATTTTGGTTCCTCGTGGTTTGTTTAGAATCATGAAGATATTGCCATATGTTTGAAAAGGCTAATCTAAGCACACTGGTCTCTAATGTCTCAAGGCATGATATCAAAAATATATGAGATCCTAAAAGCATGTCTCTTCTCCCATATCTAATCGCTCTCGAAACTTTGGAAATTTTTTCAAACATCCCAAACGAGCAACGAATAGGACAATCAGCAAAAGAGTTGAGAGCGAGATGGCAACTCGTATCCTCCCCTCCATACTTAAAACCAAAATCTATTCAAACTCCTTCGCCCATAACAATACTCGATAAAACCTTGGAAAACAAGGATAAAGTTCATTTAGAAAGAAAAAAGCCGCAGAAGCGACTGGGATTCAAAGCCACAAGCGGCCAGTTTTCGGGATAAAACCACGGCCACACTCGGCCGGATCAAAACACAAACAGATAACATTGAAATAAAAAAGTCACAAACGAGACTTCGAACTCAATCGTCCTCCGCACGCGGAGCCTCACCTTCACCAATCACACCTTCCAAACTAGGAACCGCCTCCCCTGCACCTTCTTCGGTTGTAGGACCCTGACTGTCGGCGCCACCCGAGCAATGTGGGAAGATACACTCGGATTTCAGGCCTGCGAGGATCAGGTCGAAGTCTCCATTCGCATCCACTAACTCCGCTTTGCGAGCAGAAAGCTTGGCCTTCTCAGTTCGTGGGGACGGAGGCACATCACCATGAAACAATTGGATCTGTTGCATCCCTCCCTCGATGTTTTCCAGGGCCAAGTCCCTAAAGTGGACAACATCCAACAAATCAAGGGAGTCAGCAATCCTCTCTAGACGGGTCTAAAACTCGGCACGAACGATCTCCTGGGCTTCGTCGATCGCGCCAACCGACGGTTCTTCCCCACTCTTGATCTTACGTTTTAGTCGGTGCAATTCTGAAGACTTAGCCATTTTCGCCTCTTTCGCTTTAAGCAAAGAGCTAGCGGTCTTCCCAAGATCCCCCTCCAGCTAACTAACCCAAGACTTGAACTGAGCCATCTTAAGGGAATGGGCATTCTCGATAACCTTCAACCTCTCTTCAAACTGCGACGATTTCTCTCGCGACTCTTTCAATTCCCTAGCAAGACGGCCGGCCTCCGACCCACACTCACTGATCATCTCGTCGATCAATGAGACAAACTGGGAAACAAGGGAAAAGAGGTGGTCAAGAATCAGTCGATGCACGAAAAGAAAAAATGGACAAAAAGGGAGAAGATTCTTTCAAACCATACCGTAGCACGATGTCTGGACACCGTCGCAGGCAGAGAGTCAGTTTGAGGCTCCTTGGTGCACCTCCTCTTCTTTGCCGCATCTTGATTAGCGCAAGGTCTCTTACGACCCTTTGTAGTAGGAGACGGAATCGCACTACGCACAGACAACCCCAAGATCCTCTTGACTGGGGGAGGAGGCATCGATTCCTGAACTGGCTCCACATCGACGACCTGAACTGTGGTCGTAGAGGAACCCGACGGATGAACCTCGGATGCCAACGCATGCGCGGTGATTCGGTAGGAACAGCATCACACATCGGGGTAACCTCGGGAGCCAAGGTATCGGTCGGAGCCACGGATCTCTGAGGCATGATGCGTGATGGGTTCACCGTCTCCTCGGCCTCACGATGAGCCAACTCATTCTGGAAAGAAAGAAATTCCGTAATATGAGCCGGGATGGCTCCAGCGGTAGGAAGATCCGACAGATTCGCTCCAGCAGCGTTGCTTATATCGACATCACCACTCCTCTGAAAGTTGCTGGAAGAAGACATTTCAGCAGAAGGAAAAAATTTCTAAGAGAAAAAGCGAAGCGAACTTGAGAAAATGAGAGAGTGTGGAGAAAATGAGAAATGTGAGGTTATATTTATAGAAGAAACAAAAGTGGAAGGATTTTTCGCATTAAATAATCAGAAAAAACTTTTCGAAAAAATCAATTTTTACCGCATATTCCAATTAAACACCCTCACTCGCCACAAGAATCGTGCCCGAAACTTGCGAGCTGGGGGGGCTAACTGTTGAGTCAAAAACGGTACTCTCGAAATCAGCATCTAAAATTGTGTTTCCATACGAATGCAGTCTCGAAACCGTCTCAACGAAAGTTTCCAGGCCAAAACTCGAAAGAAAGGAACACGGACCGACTAACTCGCCAAACGGGTGAGTTGGACAGCAGGACCGACCAACTCGCCCGTTCGGCGAGTTGGAAGGATCAAGACAACCAACTCTCCCATTCGGCGAGTTGGACAAGCCCAACTCGCCGAACGGGCGAGTTAGGTGGCACTAGCAATCGAATCGCTCGTTCGGCTAGTTAAATCAACCAATCCATTTTCACCTCATCCTCGTTAAATCCCTGTTTTGAAAATTGATCGAACTTATCTTTGTTCCGTCTCGATCAGGATGGACATTGGAACTTTACCGAAAGAACTCGTTTTCTCGAGAAAGGATCGGGTCGATCGTATGATTCGGTAACAGTTAACTAAACACCTGGAGTCACACGCCCCTTACAAAAGATCCTAACTATGGGACGACGTCCTCTTAGCAATGATCTTTCGATGAAATCGAAAAACGCCTATGTAAAAAAATGGCCCGATGAGGTCTAATGCTCGGCTAAAGGCCCACTCGCGAATTTATCCGAAATCAAGCCCAAATTTTTTGACGGTTTATCTTTTATTTTGCAGGAAGGGATAACTGTTAAGATCAGAGGATAAATGTTAAGTTTCCGAAGAAAATCATGAAGATAAAAAAAAGGAATATTTCCGCGAAGCAATAAATCTGACCAAGGGAAGAAGGGGATAAAGCAAACCGCCTCTGGACGAGTATAGAAGGACTTCAAGGGTGATGATACAAGACACTCAAAAATCTCCACTCAGAGCAAACATAGCTTAGCACTTAGATCATTTAGGCAACTTTTCGTTTTTGTTATTCGAGCTGCGACTCAACTAGGGTTTTGCAGTCTTAAGTTGTTAGAACTAGGGATCTCGCCGACAGAACTCATAGCCAAGGCTCCTATCCTGATGTAAACGCTCATACGAAATTCAGAATAAGACATCTATTTGCTCTCTTTTCGATTCTTACTTTGCTTTTCGATCTTAATTTCGAATTCTAACTGATTGGCGTGTGGTTTAGCAGATACTCGGGAACTCTGGGAAACTAGGATTTACCCTACATTCCAAATTCAACGGAAATCGACGGTGCGAATTTCGGTTCCCACAAGAATTAGAGAATACATTGACAGGTCTTGCGGCTGAATTCTTTTCTCACATGTTGTAACGCGCATACGTAAGTTTGAAATAAGATCACCCCTACTTTGCTCTCTATTTCGATTTATTTTCTGTTTCTCATAATTTGATTACTTGTCGTTGGCTTAGCAGATATCCGGATACTCCGGGAAAGTCGAGAATCTTGACTTTTCTCTATTTACTAAATAGATAGTGCAAATTTCGGTTCCCACAATTATCAGAGATGAGATGAGGAGTCCTCTCATCTACGGGCCGATTTGAATACGACGAAAGCTCGCTTGGAATCCATCGAAGGTCTTCTCGACGTTTTGTGGTTGGAAACCCGTAAATTAAGAGGGTGTTGCAGCTTAGACGACAATAACTCGGGATTCCACATTCAGCAGCCCGTTCTGCAGAGGAGGAGGCAAAGTTACAGAGAAGGAGCAGCTTGGACTACTTTGGCAATGACGTCCTCGACCTCTAGCTTTATGTTTTTATTTTACATTTTTGTGTTATAAATTTAAATATTTATATTTCTAAAATTATATTTCATAAAATTTCTAATATTTTATAACTTAAAATATTTTAAATTTAATTATTATAATTTTATTATAAAATCTAAATTTGAACAAAATTCATTATTAAATGTAAGGGTCTTTTACGAGCTTGTTCTTGTTAACTCTTTGTGAATTTTACGATGGATTTACAAGGAAGTACTTTTTAACTCCTTGTAACGTTTACGAAAAATGTACAAGGAAATTGATGCAGCCTTAGCCAACCTCAATCTCAAGGCATTGGAACCATTGTATGGAATAGCTATGCTACTAATTAATGTTTGATTTAATGGACTTTTTCAAGGTCTTA
This sequence comes from Moricandia arvensis, assembly GCA_905132765.1. Classification (NCBI taxonomy): domain Eukaryota; kingdom Viridiplantae; phylum Streptophyta; class Magnoliopsida; order Brassicales; family Brassicaceae; genus Moricandia; species Moricandia arvensis. Next base: position 54,572 of record CAJHQP010001296.1, on the reverse strand, counting down.
TTGGAATAATCTATGAGGTTCTGTACAGAGAGAAGAGATGAACTCTTGATATGGCCTTGGATAGGCTGTCTTTCCTTAGATCACTTGAAGGGGGCGTGGATGAATGAATGGTGATGAAGAAGGTCTTCTCCTTAAAGCTATGGGATGCTCTAAGGGTGTTTTTCTACTCCTGAGACACAAGTTCACCCTGATAGTTGTCTAGGATGAATCCAACAGAAGATCAACCTCCTTAATAAAGGAAAGTGTTCATTATAGAACAAAATAACCAGATCTCCTCAGAGAAGAAACTACAGAAAAATTATTTTGATTTTATTTCTTGAATGATGAATAACCAAAACCACAAAGTCTATTCACGAAACTAAAAATCCCTAAGCCTAACCAGAATGATTTAGAGATTACTAATCCAATTTTAAACTGGTTTACTACCTGGTCTAATCATAATCCTATTAAGAATCGGTTTACAAAACTTAAATTACAAATAAGAGGATTAAACCAACAAGCTGTTTCTTCTTTGGTTTTCTCCTTGCCACGACTTGAACTTGATGATGGAGTGTCTCCTAATCAGCTTTAGATCATGCACGTGTTGTTGGCCTAGCAAGAAAGCAAGTGGATCAAGATTCGGGTTGCAATTGTGTTTTTGGACCGAAAAGCCTTATTTTGCCAAATTTAAAAATCTACCCCAATCCATCACCTTCCTGACTTTTTTTTCCTTGTTCCCCATGCATACTAGGACGAAAAATAGGTCTGTAGTGCTCAGATTGTGCTCAGTTGAATTGCTCTTCATCTCTTCTTTGTTGCTGCCAAGTCGGCTCCATCTAGAACAATTATCAACTTCTATGCTTCTGGTTTGATCAGCTTCTCTGCTCCTGGTTTGTTCATCTTCTCTACTCCTGGTTTGATCAGATTCTCTTCTACTTGTTCTATCAGATGATTGAGCCCTTCTTGTTAAAGTTATTTCAAAGCCGTACCAAGATTTATTCTCTTCTCTCTGTCCAAAACCTCATAGATTATTCCAATAAGACATTGAAACTGTCCATTAAGCCAAACATTAATCAATAGCTTAGCTATTCCATACAATGGTTCCAATGCCTTGAGATTGAGGCTGGCCAAGCTGCATCAGAAATCTTTGTTAACTCGTCATAAAATATTTTGAGGATTTGACATCGACTTCCTTGTATGTTCGTCATAAACTTTACAAAAGATTTAACTTCAAAATGTCACCATTACTTTACAATGAATGTTTACGAGGTGTTTTCAATGAATATTTACATCGTAGGTTAATTACAAATTTACGAAGAAATCATATGCATGGTGATTACGGTGAAATAGATTCCTCGTAATACTAAGTAGGAAATTACGACGAGACGTCCGTTATGACGAGCGGTTTATGATGAACCCGTAATCGTAGTTAATTTGCTGTAACACTCGAGTTACCACAAAATAACTACAAAAATGGCTGTCATAATGCCTGTGTTTTTTTGGTACTGTCAAATGTAAAAGAAATTTAGTTTAAACTTATTTAATTCAACATTGGGGTTGAAAGATATTTCTGTCCTATAAATTTAAATTTTTTGCCTAAGTAAACTAGAAATTGGGCCAAATTATTAAATCAATTTTGAAAATTAACTTATTATGTTATTTGATGGAAAATAAGGCATGGATAATTTTAGTTTAAACCTGGTTGACCCGACCTATTCGGATAATTCCCTTCAAACGTGTTAAGCTTATATAAAACTTTGATATTCGAAATAAGATTGTTTTGCGTGAAGAACACAGATCAAAAAAATCCAGATTTCTTGGCATTGTCTCTCTTATTACTCGATCATGATCAACTTCTCAAAAAAAATTGCCGCCGTCTCCCTTTGGTGGCGTTCACCGAGTTTGGTTTGGTGGTAATCAGGAAGAATTCTAGAAACTTGCATGAAGCTTAATACCAAACAATTTGGAATTTCAGATTTTTTTCATGAATCGTAATTACACATGTAATACTAGGTGTACTAGTTTCACTCGGTTTACACAGTCACATTGAATGCAGATTTGTAGTATTGTATATAACGGAGTAGTACTTGTTATAACAAGGTAATACTCTGCAAAACTTCTTATGTTTGTTAAACAAATAAAGTTGTAACTGAGCGTAAAATAGGTGAAATAGAAAATCATTTAGTAAATTATTAATGTATTTATTTATTAATATGATAATGTATTTATTTATGAAAATATTTATCTATTTTTTTTTAAAAAAAGAAGGAAAATAATATATCTTAACAAAGGAGAAAAATTGAAGCTGAAAATAAGACAAAATCACCAAAGCCTAGTGTCCGGAATAGCTATCACCGGCTCAAAATCACGGTAAAAAGACCTAACTCTCTGATCCAAAAGCAGCGGTTACACATATTTTTACGCTTACTGTTCTCAATATACCAAGGATTCCAACGTTGTTCCTCATATGGAGTACATTGGCAATTACGGAAAAAGTGGATGACATTTGACATAAACTCATCCTTTTTCTGTAGAAACGCAGCATTGTGAGATGTACTCCAACTCCCGTGAAATCTAACCAGCTTGCCTATTCTTTCAACAGATTTTCTTGTGAAACGAGAGAAATACTCCTCATCATCCCAAAATACCTTGCGTATCATAGCGTAGGTATACAAAGCACGCTCGAATCCTGCATCCGCTGATCTCTTTATCAAAACAAGTCCTTCTTCTTGGAGGTTAAAATTGAAGAAAAACTGGTTGCCTTTAATGTAAATTGTACTCGGGTTTCCCTTCGCGTAGCAAGTTTGCAACAACAAGTCATAGACTTGCTTACTTATGTTCCAAGGTAAGGTAAACACATCAAAAGATGCGTAAACTCCAGGTCGTTTTGTTAATTCCTTTATAGACTTACATGTTGCTCCTAGCCTGTAGAGATCTTCGAAAGAGTTAGAAGCTACACGTTTAACCACTAAAGCTTGAATATCTTCAGGTAGAGAAAGAATCGGGAATTCATCCATGATTTCTGTTTTTTTGGTTTGAAGTTTATGGTGAAGAGATACTCTTAAGTAGAGTTCCAAGAATTAGAACGGTTATCAAGTAAATGAGATGTTTTTCAATAGCTTTGTTTTTTTTCAAAATTTGAAGGGCATTTCAATCCTTGTTTTGTTATTAAATGGGGTCATATTTTGTTTTATAATTATTAGATTTGGTGATTGGTGACTAAATATGGTGTAAATTTTGTATATATTATTACCAAGTATAGGTTACAAAAGTTTAGAAAATATATTTTTAAGAGATTTTTTCCGTATTTGCAATCTGAGAAATCATCATATAAATGAGATATATTAGGAAAACATTTTTGTAAAATTATGGAAAAGTTTGACTCCAATCCCTTATATATTAAAAGAAAAAACATTACAACATTTTTATCTATGACATGTGTTATCACTAGAATGTTTCTCAAAGTCTTTTAAAGAAATATGTTGGTCCATTAAGTGTATATTATAGTTTTCATTAAATTAATCATAAAATTAATTGATAACAGACAATTACCATTTTTCTTTTTTTCATTAAAATAAAAGTTACAAGATTACCTATTATGATTAAAGTATATATATGATATATAATAATTGATAATAAAGATTTGATAAAAATTTATGTATCATCCATCATTTATATATAAATTTTATATTATTAACAGAAAATAAACTATCATATTAACCATATAATAAAAATTAATATTTTTCATATATGCTATAATTTGATTTTTTTATAATTATTATAACTCACTAAAACTGTTTAAAGTCTCACACTAAAAATTTGTGATAGCTTACAACTTTTATTATAAAAGGATATAAACAGTCATAAATTTTAATGAGTAAAAAGTCTCATCTATTAGATATTCAAAATCATATATATATATATATATATATATATATATATATATATATATATATATATATATATATATATTAAAGAATATACCATATAGAAATACAAAATTATTTTAATTCAACAAGAATTGAAAACTTAGAATTTTAATTTTGAAACTTTGAGTGAATTTTTAAGAAAAATTATAAATTATTAAAACTATTAAGGGAAAATCGCATTAAAAACTTTCAAAGTAACACTCACTAACACTTTAAACTTTGAAGTTTTTTTACTATCACTTTAAACTTTCAAAGTGACATTTGTGTCACAAAAAACCTTCAAAGTAAAAATGTAACCTGTTGAACAGGTAAAACAAGTAACTTGTCAGATTATTTTTCAAAAAATAATTATTTAATTAATAAAATAAATAAAAATTTAGAAAATCAATTTTTTTTAAAAAAAAATTGAAAAGATAAATAAAAATTCAAAAATTAAATAAATATTTAAAAACCAGAAATTAAAGAAAAGCAAAAAAATAAGATAAATTAAAATACAAAATATTAAATACAAATTCAGAAAATAAAAAAAATAAAGGAAATAAAAAAAATATTTTTTAAAAAATTGCAAGATTATGTTTTTTCAAGAAATTTGTTTGATACTATCATTGTCAATAATTATATGTTTGAAAATTTTATTGTCATCAATTGTTTTTAAAAACAATCTTTATAATTTTATGTGATTTTTCAGTGTAAACTAACATATCATTTGTCAACAAATGAAACATTTATTGCTTCAATATGTTTGAAACTTTTATTGTCAACAAATGATATGTTAGTTTTTATTGAAAAATCGTATAAAATTACAAGGATTGTTTTTATAAAAAAAGAGATGAGAGCAGAATTTTCAAACATATAATTATTGACGATGATGGTTTCAAACAATTTTCTTGAAAACATAATCTTGCAATTTAAAAAAAAATTGAATTTTATAATTTGATTTTTCTTTAATTTGTTTTTAATTTTCTGAATTTTTATTTAATATTCTATATTTTAATATATTTTTTCATTTTTATTTAATTTCAGATTTTTTTTTCATATTTATTTAATTTTCTGAATATTTATTTATCTTTTCAATTTTTATTTATTTCAAAATTATTTTGTATTTTTTTAATTTTTTTAAAAAATTTTCTGAATTTTTATTTAATATTCTGTATTTTAATTTATCTTATTTTTCGTTTTTATTTAATTTCTGATGTTTGAATATTTATTTAATTTTCTGAATTTTTATTTATCTTTTAAATTTTTAAAAAATTAATTTTTCGATTTTATAAATTTTTATTTATTTTATTAATTAAATAATTATTTTTGGAAAAATAAATCTGACAAGTTACCTATTTTATCTGTTCAACATGTCACATTTTTACTTTGAAGGTTTTTGTGATACAAATGTTATTTTGAAGGTTTAAAGTGATAGTGAAAAAATTTCAATGTTTAAAGTGTAAGTGAGTGCCACTTTGTAAATTTTTAACGCAATTTTCCCAAACTATTAATATATATCAATTGAGGATAATTTATAAATTACTACAACTATTAATATATATCAATATTGGGGGGTAATAGCGACATGACTTAAATGTGCATATATTATAAGATACCTTTTTATTTATGTCAGCTAAATTGTCAGAGTCTTTCCACGTAAAACCTTCTGCAATTTTATATAGTTTGTAAAGCGAAGTGGCCTTGACTTTATAAGGACCAGAAGCTATTTTTTTACAAAAAAAAACTGCTAATGACCATTTTATTGTTCGAACACAGGTTGCATGGATTCGAAATTCATTAATAATCTCCCAGGCTAATGAAATATTTAAGAAAAACTGGTCAAAAATTATATATATATTTGTAGGGTTGGAATCCATGCTTTTACAGCTTCCTATCAGGGCCGGCCCTGGCGCCAGAAGTATCAAATAAGAAACCAATAAAACCATCAAGACCATTAAGAAGTAACTCATTTAATATTTAAAACCATCAAGAATCTTTGAGTTTTCTCTTCAAGAACTAGATGAACGACCACAAAACTCTACTCGAACGAGGAATGGAAGAAGAAATCGAGCAACGAAACCGATCTCCGATAAGCCTACAAGGTCTCAACTCGTGATCGCAAACTCAAACGCAGCTCTAACGGGTCCATAAGAGGTTGCGTTCAACGTTTGCTGCTTCTGCGTCTGTTGTCCACTTTGCATTCTTTGGTGCTGCATTAAACATCCATGTGTAATCGCATGGAAAGCCATCCTAAAGGCTGGACGCCACTTAAGCAGCTGCAGAGGCTGTGGCAGAAGCGTTAGCACGAGGATTGAGGATGCAGATTATTCGTCGTTTTCGGATATTGATTCAGATGAAATGAAATACAAAGCTCATAGTTGCTCAAAACGAAATGGCTGAATTTTAGAATTGATTGTCCAAAACGCGGACGCCAAACGTTGGAGTTGACTTCTTACTGACGAGTAGATGAAGATGTTGTGATATACCAATTGATGTTATTTGATAATTTAGAGTTTGAAGATGTTGTGGTGGATTAAAAAGATATATGTTTATATTACTTGGTTGTTACATAAAATAAATTATATTAGTTGGTGTCCGATATACCTTGTTATTTACTAGTTTATGGAGATAATGAAGCTTGTTAGAGTATTCAGAGAAGATATCCAAAAGTTGTTCACGATCAGTTAAGTCATAAATGAAGTCAAACATGACCATTGATCGACGGAGCATCCTTGCTGTCGATCGACGGAGCATCCTTGCTGTCAATCGACGGTCTTCCCGCAGAAGTATTGACCGACTTCAAACACAAGTCAAGATAAATTATGAGAATGCCCCTGAACTAGTTTTGACCTAGTTTATAAATGTTCTGACAGATTTTAGGCAGAAACACAAATTTCATACTACATAAAATATTATTTACAGTTTTTTAGTTTTCTTAATAGTTTAGGGGAGAAGATTTCCTTCAGAGCTTTGTATTGGAACCACATTATTTATTCTATGCATTATATTATTCAGTTTATCATGATTTCTATGGTTATGTCTGAGTAATTCTCTTGTTAGATTTATGATTTATAATGGTATTGATGAATTAACCCCAAAATAGGAATGCTAGGATGAAGAAATATCAATATTTGGAATTTTGTTTAATGTTTGCGTTCTAGAGTAGCTAACTAGAACATGAACTTAAGACATGGACGACTACGAGAGTAAGTTCTGTTCTAGAATTAATTACATTGAGTTAGGTTGTTAGATAAATGCGAGAGCTGGTTTAATTAAACTAGCAGACAAACTTCATGTCTGATAACCGTCGATCGACACTCGGTCTTAGCCGTCGATCGAGGGTCGAATCCTCTGTTTGCATACGAGAGTTGGAACGAGAGGGGGTCAGATCTGTTGATTAAGGTCCTGGTATATTCATAATTCACTGTATCTTATCTACTATAATTCACTTGCCTAAAACCCTATATCTATCTTTTCCATATTTGAATTAACTTAACTTATTTAGATAATTTCCTTTTTAGAATAAAACCTACAAATAAACCTCCTATTTATACATTGCCAAGCTTAACTATTAGAATACATAGATCTATTGTGTGTCCTCGGTCTCTATGGATTCGATCCCTAAGTACTATAATTAGATATATCTTGGCAAGAGTAGTTCGTAGGGTTAATTTGATAGATTGTCTGCTTTCAAATAAACCTTAACCCGCACGCTGTCAAATTTGGCACCGTTACCGGAGAGCAATGATCATCATTAGATTTATTTTCTAGGGTTTAGTCTAGGTTTTTTCTTTTATTACAAGTTATTGGAAGTTTCTTTTTTCTTGTCTTTTTAGGTGCATGTCCATCAGTACCAGATGCAAAAAGAACAAGGAATTACTCTTCTCAGACTCCTTTGCAATCAAACGTTCCATCTGCAAAAAAATACGACATGCATTGATCAAAATTAGCACTCAACCGCCAATCAAAGCTCATTCACCAACATCGATCGATAGTACACAAATGGCATCAATCAATGGTAGCTCGCGAGAGATGGTTGCGACTTTAGTTGTGGTTCGAGATGAGAGAGAAGACATGTATGATCTTGAGGGCCATCTGCATAATGCAACTGGTTAGAGAATTGATGATTAGGGGGCTGTAATACTTGAACCAGAAGCAGACGCTGTAGTTGCTCGACCTAAAGCTGTCGCCCAAGCTGTTCAACAGACAATGACATATTACAATCGTATAGACTAGTTCTATGCTAACAGATCCACTATTCGTCCTCTAGCTTTCCAAAGGAATAATTTTGAGATCAAACCGTCATTCTTCGCATTTGTTGCGCAGACACCCTACCATGGATGGCGACATGAGCACCCGATGGATCACCTGAAGCGATTTTAGGATCTAGTATCTACTATTAAGGCCAATGGAGTCCCTAAGGACCATCTATTTTCTCTTCAAGTACTCACTTGCTGGAGATGGTTCGCATTTGCTTAAGCAACTACCACCAGGATCTCTGACATCCTGGACAGACATCAAGAATACATTTCTACGCAATTTCGTTGATGATGCAAGAGCATAAGACTTGAGGAGCAGAATTACTACATTCACATATGAGCATGGAGAATCATTGGAAGCTCCTGGTTCAAATTCAAGTCCTACCAGAGAGACGTCCACATCATGGTTTCCCTGAAGTGTAGCTACTTAGCAATTTTTCAGAGGTATTGTCTGCAATACCAGATGGCTTTAGACACAACTAGTGAAGGGAACTTCAGCACTAGGAGTCCAGAAGAAGCAACAAGTCTTATTAAGAACTTAACATCTAGCAAAAGCAACAAGAACACTGACTATGAGAGGAATAAATCAGCTCTATCTTTGAGAAAGGAAAAAATAGAGGAAGTCAAGGTAACTTTGGATAGTGTTCAGAAATTTCTCAAGAAGCAAGAAGTGAAAGCCCTATAAGAAGAAGATGAGGAAGAGGATGTGAATTTTCTTGGTGAAAACGGTTATCAGAGACCAGGAAATCAAAGCTACAACAGAAACTCCTATGGTGACAACGTGAGTAACTACAATCAGAATTCACAGCAGCAGAATTCTCATGAGAGAAAGTTGGAAGCTATGGTTGATAGAATACTGGAGAAGCAGCAGCAGATGACTGTGAACATTAATGGGAAGATAGATTCCCTATACATAAACCTTAACACAAAGTTTGAGACTCTCAACACTCATGTCAAGAAGTTGGAGAAACAAGTGGTCAAAACAAGTGAGGCCATTCATAGACATGAGACCCTGATTAAATAGAAAGGACAAGCTAGTCAAAAGCACCTCGTCAATGCATTGATAGTTGAAGATTTTTTTACAAGAAGTGATGAGAGAACTGCTTCAGTAAGGAGATTTCTGTGTAAAAAGTGCCATGTCCTTCGATAGTTCGCATTGGTGTCGATCTACACCAGAACCAGAACGTTGATTGACGGAACCTGCAGAATCGACTGCCTCGTGTGAATCTTCTAACGTCGATCGATATCGAGAATCTAGCGTTGATTGACAGTCCCAATAATAGAATCGATTCGTTTACTAATTCTGAGTGCCGACCTCTTTGTCAGACCTTCGAGGATGAAGACTCAAGAACAGAACGCCGATACACTGATCCCATGACAACAAAAAGGCACTCCAAAAGAAAGCAGAACATTTCCAAACATCTTCGCAGAGAAGCAACTAAAAAAGAGATGGATGGCTTTGCAAAAAGAGTTTTTGATATTCCTTTAGATACTCAATTTGATGAAACATATTATACTCATATATTGTGGTTGTTTTTCAGGGAATCCAAGGAAACACAAAAGGACATAGAGCGCATGTTCAATGACCTAAGAGAGAAGATGAAGTAGAGGACTACTCTCAAGAAGAAAATTGACCCTGTGAAATTTGTGATTCCATGTTTTGTCAAAGGTCACGAGTATCCAAATGCTTTTTGCGATACTGAATCAGCAATTAGCATCATGTCTAAAGTGATGGCGGAGAAGCTAAGCTTAAAGTGGATCCTTCTAGTTATTCATTCACCTTTGTGGATTGCTCCAAAGTGACCTCAAGAGGGATAGCCAGAGATGTCCCAGTGCAGATTTGTGATGCCTTAGTTCTAGTATACTTCCATGTGATGGATATAAAGATTGATTGGAACTCTTCCTTACTCCTTGGAAGAGCATTCATGGCAACAGTGTGAGATATCTGCGACATGAAGATAAACATGTTGTATCTATCCTTGATTGATCCATACAAATTTTATGAACCTATTAATTTCAAGAACAAGGCTACTCAGATACAATTGGGTAATGATCCAGTTTTGATTTCTACATGCTTCTGCAAATACGATCAAGACGACGAGCCTGCGGATAGAGCATCGATCGACACCCAACCTTTGGCATCAGTCAACGGTAGCTACAACCAGAACCTGCACGGAACCCAAACTTTGACATCGATCGATACTCACTCTCCACAATCGGTCGACGGTTATGACACATATCAGAACGACAAAGACAGTCAAGAAGACATAGTCTACATTGGGCAGAAATACCATGAGATGATGGCATAAACCAAAAACCCATAGTACGATGGTTCTTACTTTGAAGAATAAGCAATCGAGTACCATGCTTTTGCACTCTAAGAGACTGGGAATTTCAGAGGATCCTTTGGAAGCTGGAATGCATCATCGATCGACGGTGGCTCAATACCATCGATCAGCGACAACCCGACAGGAAACAATGACGATTATGGTTACCTAAGACAAGATGAGTTTGGAATTATGAGGGACCCAAATGGATATGCACGAGCAATGGATGAAAGGATTCTCAATGTGTACAAGGATGATATCGCAGACATACTAGCTATGGCCAACAGATCATGGAATCTCTTCAGAAAACACACATCGATTGGGTCATTCATTTCAACGTCGATCGACGGCAAAGAAAAAAAGATAAGCTTGTATGTTTCTGCAGCGGCAACGACACCACGGAAGGAGAAAGAGGGAGTTCTGGTGTGGTGCTCTAGGGAGAAATCGGAAGAAACCTAGAAAGACACAACCAGACTATTGGAGGCGGAGAGCCAATGTTTAAAGGAAGGGGACAATCAGGGAATGCCCCTAAACTGAAATGATAAAATGAATTTCTTTTATTTATTTATTTTAATTTGAAATGGGTGGTAAAAGACAGTTTTGTCCATTAAAATTTGAAGAAATTATCTAAGCAACCTAACAAGTAAGCCAAACTGTTAAACCAACTTCAAAAGCTAACACATTCCGTTATTTGATATAAAACTACACTAGTTTATTTGAGTTTATATCTGACAAAACTGACCGACCCGATATATTCGGATAAATCCGATTTAAACGGTTTGAAAAAATGAAAAAAAAAATTGTGAATCAAATCAAATTGAGATGGCAATCTAGTAATGTGTTTCAAATCAAGAACATTGATTCAAAATCCAAATTTATCGGCATTGTTTCCCTTCCCTACTTAAACACGATCGATTTATCTTAGCATTTTCTGGTGATTCCAGTCTCACCGGTTCCCTTCGGTGGCGCCGAGTTTCATTCTGTGATAACTCGGAAGAATTCAAAAAATCTGCATGAACTCTAATTCATTACGATACTATTTTAACCAGTCGCACATTAATTCTTGGTAATATTGGGTGCAAGAGTTTTGTTGGGTTTACACAGTCGTGTTTAGTATAGTCTTGTGATACTGGATATAATAGGGTGTTTATAGTTATAACAGTGAAAACCACCTTGTAGAATTGTTATGTTTGTTAAACAATGAATGTTGTAACTGAGAATTACTAAGTAAATTGCATAAAATATGTGAAATAAAAAAAATAGTTTAGCAAGATATTAGTATATTTTACAACCGAAAGTAGGAAAATATATTTTTCAAACAAAAGGAAACATTTGGAACTGAAATTAGGTTGGAATCACCAAAGCCTACTGTCAGAAAAAGCTACCAGTGGCTCAAAATCATGGTAAAAAAAGACCAACCTCTCTGATCCAAAAGCAACGGTTACACATATTTTACCCTTATTGTTCTCAATGTTCCAAATATACCAATCTCTATCAAAACAAGGAGTACATTGGCAACTATAGAACAAGGGCATGACAGATGAAATGAACTCATCCCTATTCATGACAAACGCAATGTTGTGAGACATACCTCTACCCCTATGTAGAGATCTAAACATCCTGCCTATCATATCAACATATTTCATTGTGATACGAGAAAAATACTCCTCATCATCCCAAAATATCTTTCGTGTCATAGCATAGGTATATAAAGCACGTTCGAATCCTGCATTCGATGTTCTCTTCATCAAAGCAAGTCCTTCTTCTTGGAGGCCGAACATGAAGAAAAATTGTACACCCTTGATGTAAAGTGTACTCGGGTTTCCATTAGCGTAACAAGTTTGCAACAACAAGTGAGGCATATGTACGTACCGAGGGAAGTTGAAAACATCAAAAGATGCATAAACTCTTGGACATTCTGTTAATGATTTCATAGATTTGCATTTCGCTCTTAGTCTAAAGAGATCTTCGAAGGAGTTAGCGGCGATACGTTCCACCACTAAGGCTTGAATTTCTTCAGGCAGATAAAGAATCAAGAATTCTTTCATGATTTTTCTTTTGTTGTGTTTTAAGTTTGTGGTTAAAACTTACTCTTAAAAAGAGTAATAAAGCATGAAACTATTACCAATTAAAATGTGTCTTTTAGATATTCCTCGTTTCTTAAATATAAGAGACATCTCAGCCATTATTACGTTTCTAGATGAATTTGATTTGATTTTAAAAATAATAGATTTGGTAATTTCTGACTAGTAATGTGAATTTTGTATATATTATTACCAAGTATATTTTACAAGTTCTTAGAAAATATTTTTTTAAGTTAGTTTCCGTATATGAGATTTGAGAAGAGCTTTATATAAATAAGATATAAATGGAAAACATTTTTACTAAATATTGGAAATGTTTGACTTCAAAGATTTAATTAATAGAAAATGTATTGGTGATAAAGTTGGTATTGACAAAATATAGTTTGTAAATATTACCAAATAGATTTCATTTATAATTCCTCATTTAGGATGTTTCTTTTATAAGGAAAAACTAGATCATGACCTCCATGCCTGCACGGAAGTTTGTATTATGATAAATAAAGGCGTGCACATGTTTGTTTTAATGATAGATATATAAATATTTTAAAATACAACAATCAAATGGTTTCACTTCCACTACTTCAGTTTATCGGTAAGACTATATCCTACGTTACTGCATAGTTTTTTACTTTGTTATTGGATGTTTGTATAACGCTCCGACTGTCACGGTTAATGTGCTTCCCATGCTCTTTTTTCTGGTTTCTGGGTCCCATTTCATCTAACGGATATGCGTTAATTTTGGAAGGCTTAAAAGTCTTGTTTATTAACCCTGCAATCACTATATGATATTTCTCCGTGCTTTGCCTAATTCACATGTTATCACGAATCGCTTCCCGAAAGGTCACTCATCCTTTCACTATTCCAGCATAAGCACGTTTAACCCTGGAGTTCTAAACGGATATGTGACGAAAAAGGTAAGTGCAAATTGGTGACATAGGTAACCAAATCAATTCTCTTAAGCCTTCCCACATATATCAGAAATTGGGATGTTACAATTCACCCTCACTCACAGAGTGCAACTTCCTCATTGCGGCCCATAATAGGTCTCAATACGCCTCTCGGGTCAGAACCGAGATAGTTAAATAGCTCTGATACCACTTATAACGCTCTGACCGCTCATGGCTAATGGGTCCCCATGCCCTCTCTCTCGGCCCATGGGCCCCATCCCGTCCAACGTACATGCGTTAATTTTGGAAGGTTTGAAAGTGTTGTTTACTAACCCTGCAATCACTATATGACATTTCTCCGTGCTTTGGCCTCATTCACACGGTATCTCGAATCACTTCCCGATAGATCACCCATCCTTTCACTATTCCATCATAAATATGCTTAATCCTGGAGTTTTAAGTGGGTATGTGACGGAAAGATAAATGCACTTTAGAGATATGTGTAGTCAAATCAATTCTCTTAAGTCGCTCAACATATATCAAAAATCGGGATGTTACAGTTTATTGAATCAATATGTAGTTATATAAAACCAAATGATTGTATCTAAGTATTAAAATAGTTCACATCCTTAAGAAGTGTACTTGGTCGCCAATTTCTTCAATTTTTCTCAATGTTTTTGGTATTAGAAGAGAAAATTGAAAGAAAGCCAGAGGGTATCTATATATATATTAGGTAATCGCATTGAAATTGAATATTGAATAATTTTGTATTTAATAGTTAGATATGGCAGAGATTGCAGGGTTGATATTGTTGGAAAATTATTTTTATTTTCTTATAAAAGTCGATTAATATATTTATAAAGATTAATAAAAAGAAAGGTTATTTACGATTTGGTCATGCCTAATATATATACAAAATACTTCCTTAGTCAGTTATAAAATATTTACCATCTAATCTAAATTTTAGGAATGTGTTAGGATTTTTTTATAAATGGCAATGTAGTTGTATTAATATTGCAAAATATAAGTGGGAGTAACCTTTGTTGACTGGTTTTCCATATATAAGATCTTTGTTAAGTTTAGATTGTGATACATGGTTTAAGGCACCAAATATCATATTACTAAGTGAAGATAAAAAAAGGAAGCCTTAAACTAACATGTTAAGGTCAAGAAATGCTTTGTTTTCGTACTATTACTTCTTAGAGGGATTAAGAGAGAAAAAAAAGATAAAATAACTATCTCGGAGTTGCAAATAAGCAGTAGAATCTTTTCGGGGCCCCTGCAGGATCCTAAACCTTGTTCTTATATCAGAGCAGAGAAGAACATTGGGAGAGGGGGAAATAGGGAAGAGCAAGCTGTTATAGTAAAGCTTAACAGGTTTAGCCTAGTACTGCAGATTCAAGAATTTCCTTTCTGCACTAAATATATGTTCAAAATGATCTTTTAAGCTGTCAATCATTCCCTATGTTTCAACAACATTTTATCAGTCAGTACATGAACGGCTTCCTAGAATAGACTAACAAATAGATAGTTATCTTTTTATATTCACGTTACTTGATCTAGCTCTTCATCTCAGCTTTCTATAGCTAGTCTTTCAAAAGTTCAAAAGTATCAAACCAACATTTTTTCCGGGGTAATTCTTACCTCTTTCTGGAGGCTTGAAGACA
The DNA here is from genome assembly GCA_905132765.1 of Moricandia arvensis. Lineage (NCBI taxonomy): Eukaryota > Viridiplantae > Streptophyta > Magnoliopsida > Brassicales > Brassicaceae > Moricandia > Moricandia arvensis. The sequence goes on along the minus strand of CAJHQP010001296.1, from coordinate 39,461 downwards.
GATTGAGTGTTAAATCAGGAAGGCTAAGGTAACCAATTCTTTTCGTACTCTAAAAAGTGCATGCAACCGAAGAAAAGACACAATTTATATGTACTTATATAATAAGATAGAAAGGAAAATCATAATGCGCGTTCAAAGTGTCAAAAGAAGTAGTCCAAAGCAAACTGCAATAAAACCACCAAACCAAAAAAAGAAGGACAAGAGACAAGATATATATACATATATATATATATATGATACTTAATTCACAACAGAGAAACTCACATTCTCATAGAAAATGCGGAATGAGTACATGAAACAGTTGTGCATGTCCTGAGAAACATAGTTAAACCATATATGTAACAAGTTACCATCATGAAACATCAGCCATACTTTGGAGGATTGAAGGATTCTCCATCCGACTTGCCGCCATAGGTTTGATTTGATGACCTAAATTACATGAAAATCAAGGAATCTTGAAGACATTCAATTGAAGTAAAAGTTCTAAGAAATAAATATAAACTCTTAAATATAGCTAACAAATTTTTTCTTTCTGAAATCATATAAAACACATTTAATATATATGCATAAGTAATTCACTTTTGAATAGTCATTCCCATATATAGTTCATATGTCATCCACAACCCAAACAGACATAATATTGGCGATAAATCATACGAGTCAAGTGAGTTATATGACCTAGAAAATTTAACCAACAAATAAAAAGTGGATAATGACCATGTCATAGCCACCTAGTTTAACGACTACATTTCATTGTAAAACATGCAAACAGTCAGGCACCAATAAACCAGAAAAATGGGTTTACGTAAGAACAAAAACAACACTTTCCAAGAACCCACTCGATAGCTGCCCATAAAACTTAAGAGGTTGAAAAGGGAGGGAACTTGTAAAAGAAGATCACCATAATCATATTTTGCACTAAGCTCCTCTTCCTTCAATCAGAAAATAGTGATATATATATATATATTGTGGGGGATTTGAAGCTCCTGTTATCAATTGGTGAGGGGTCCATGCCCTTCTCGCTAGACCTACTCGTACGATTCACATATATCCTTGTTCATGGCGCAAAATTTTTCACCCAATTCACGGCCGCACCGCTACATATGGGGCGGATCCAATATCCACAACATCCACTATGAAGTATTAGAAAACACCTTCGATGTGGTTTACAAAATCATTCAATCTCTCTTTGTTCAGTTAAACAATCTGAGAGAATACAAAGAGAATACAAGAGAATTACACGGTTAAGAGCTAAGTCTAGAATAACACACACATATATATATATATATATATTTATCTTACTCTATCTCTCTAAGAGACGCCATGGAATCTCCTCCAAAGAGGCTTGGCTTCTACCTCCCAGAGGCCTGGCTAAGAGGCTCTTGTCATGACCTCTCCTTCTTTGTATGTTAACATTTAACTTAATGAGCTTCATCTATTAGGCCCATATGTTGTCCACGCGTAACTTGTGCAAGCCGGCTCAACATTGAACAAGTCCGATGGACTTTACCAAACCTCACAAAACTCCATCTGTTTGGTCCAAGTACATAACCCTTCCTTTGTGCCGACAACTCCTGATGCTTGAGCAAACATGCTTATCTTCTGCATCTCCTTGTCTTTTCTTATCTCATCTCACCTCTCTCAGTTCCACTTTGAGCCAAGCCTGAAGTCCCTACATGATCTTCTTTAAACCTACATACACCTCCACTTATACACCATAACCGTTTAAGTAGACTAAACACTTAAATCCACTTAGTCCCACTAATAAAAAATAAACATCACGTTTGATGAAGGGTATGTGACAATCCCACTGCCATTCTGAATATCCATCACCTTCACATATTGTCTTGGCTTGCGAACCCAACTGCTACACTCCAAATGTCAAGATCAACTCCTCATTTATCTCATGTTTCTGCATATCTTGTTTCCCTGGTTTACTACCCTTCAACTTATCAACAGCACAACCTTGCTGTAAAAATCACGAACCTGTTCAAGTGCTGAAGAGAAACCTAAACATCCTTCTGCAAGTTTATATCCTCCTTGTCCTTTTGATTCCATTCATGTGCATTTAGTCTTGAATCAAAGCCTTCAATGTTTTGCAACAACCTTCGAACCATATATGCTTCAGTCCAACTTGCAGCCATTGGTTTGATTTGGTGACCTAAATTTCATGACAATAAAGAATCTTGAGGACATTCAATTGAACTAAAAAATTAAAAAAACATCGAATATAAACTCCCAATTATAGCTAACAAAATTTTATTTCCTGAGCGCATATAAAACACTCTTCAATAACATATGCATAAGCAAATCTCTGTTGAGTAGTCTTTCCCATATATAGTTCATATGTTATCTGCACCCAAACAGACACAATGTTGACCAAAAATCATACGATTCAAGTGATTTATATGACCTAGAAGATTTAACCAACAAATTAAAAAGTGGATAATTACCATGTCGTAGCCACCTAGTTTACCGAATACATTTCATAATAACACATACAAACAGTCAGGCACTGATTAACAAGAAAGTCAGGTTTACATAAGAACAAAAGCAACACTTTCAAACAATTTACTTGAGAGCTTCCTATAAAACTTAAGAGGTTTATTATAGTCAAGGAGATTCTCTTTGAGAAAGGCCTGCTGGTTTTCTGGCGTCCATGTACCTGAAAAAGAAAGAACTTGTAAGAGAAAGATTATAAGCTCAGGGATTTAGAGCTTGACGTGTTAGTGCAATGACACAAAGAAAGTGTTGATTAACATGGTTCTTTGGAGTATGTCGTGGTTCTATTGTGTTACACATGTATGATGATGTGTAAAACACCTACGTGGACAGAAGGAACTAAGACGTGATGACGTGGAAAGTTCTCATTGGCTGATCTTCTTTGGACGTGACTCACAATCTAGAAGATCCTCATATCACAAATCGAACGATTTGGTGATGCTGCTTTATAAAAAAAGCTATATTGCACAATTGGAAAAGATTTGCGATGTGATATAGAAAAGTTTAGACTTAGGATTAAGTCAAGCTTTGAATTTGTATTCTCACGGAAGCACAAAAGGAGTTTTGGAGTTTCATAAAGTGAGTGATTTGCAGAAGTGATCAACATTGGTTGGTTCACGAAAAGGGTAAATTAAGAGTTGGTCCGTCTATAGCCATGTGTGGTGTTGAGTAATTCAGATTTGACAAGTCTTTTCAAAAGATTAAGTGATTCTCTTCTTAATAAAGAGATAGTTGGTCTTGAATCCTCTATGTTCTTCCTAGTTTTGTTTATTATAGATTTTTCAAAGATCACCTTATTAATCTGTAACACAAAGCTCCTCTCCCTTCTACAATAAAACAGTGATATTCAATCCGAAGATTACAGTCAAAGTAAGTCTTATGCTTTTCTTACATTTCTATCTCCAGTCTCGAGACTCGTGTACTGCGCATTAGTATTATCCTTCTTTTCAGAGTGAGGAACAACTCCAGCATCACCATTCTTCTTTTGATCTGAATTAAGTCAATCAAAGAAAGATAAAGTCATTACAAGGAGGGGAAAACAAAAGAAAAACTAGGATAAACCCAAAAGCCATAATATATATGCAAACTACTTTCAAACAAAATAATAGTAAATAAATTTCTCTTGTACACAGCCTCAGACTAATCAAAATCTAAGACATAAGGCAAGTTGAAGAGCAGCAGCAAAGTAAAAGAGATAAGCTTGCATGTTTCTGCTGCGGTAACGACACCACAGAAGGAGAAAGAGGGAGTTTTGGTGCGGTGCTCTAGGGAGAAATTAGAAGAAACCTAGAAAGACACATGCAGACTATTGGAAGCAGAGAGCCAATGTTTAAAGGAAGGGGACAATCAGGGGATGCCCCTAACCTAAAATGATATTTGATAAAATGAATTTCTTTTTATTTATTTTAATTTGAAATGGGGGGAGGGGGTAAAAGACAGTTTTGTCCATTAAAATTTGAAGATATTATCTAAGCAACCCAACAAGTAAGCCAAACTGTTAAACCAAGTTCAAAAACTAACCCATTCGATTATTTGATATAAAATACACTAGTTTATTTGACTTTAGACCTGACAAAAATGACCGACCCGATATATTCGGATAAATCTGATTTAAACGGTTTGAAAAAATGAAAAATAATTGTGAATCAAATCAAATTGAGATGGCAATCTAGTATGTGTTTCAAATCAAGAACATTGATTAAAAATCCAAATTTCTCGGCATTGTTTCCCTTCTCTACTTAAACACGATCGATTTATCGTAACATTTGCTGGTGGTTCCAGTCTCAGTGGTTCCCTTCGGTGGTGCCGAGTTTCGTTCTGTGATAACTAGGAAAAATTCAAAAATTCTGCATGAACCCTAATTCATTACGATACTATTTTACCCAGTTGCACATTATTTCTTGGTAATATTGGGTGCAATAGTTTTGTTGGGTTTACACAGTCGAGTTAAGTATAGTCTTGTGATACTGGATATAATAGGGTGTTTCTAGTTATAACAGTGAACCACCTTGTAGAATTGTTATGTTTGTTAAACAATGAAGGTTTTAATTGGGAATTACTGAGTAAATTGCATAAAATATGTGAAATAAAAATAGTTTAGCAAGGTATTATTATATTTTACAAACGAAAGGAGGAAACTAATATATTTTACAAACGAAAGGAAACATTTGGAACTGAAATTAGGTTGGAATTACCAAAGCCTACTGTCAGGAAAAGCTACTAGTGGCTCAAAATCACGGTAAAAAAGACCAACCTCTCTGATCCAAAAGCATCGGTTACACATATTTTTACCCTTATTGTTCTCAAGGTTCCAAATATACCAATCTCTATCAAAACAAGGAGTACATTGGCAACTATAGAACAACGGCATGACAGATGAAATGAACTCATCCCTCTTCATGACAAACGCAATGTTGTGAGACATACCCCTACCCCTATGTAGAGATCTAACCATCCTGCCTATCATATCAACAGATTTCATTGTCATACGAGAAAAATAGTCCTCATCATCCCAAAATATCTTTCGTGTCATAGCGTAGGTGTACAAAGCACGTTCGAATCCTGCATATGCTGCTCTCTTCATCAAAGCAAGTCCTTCTTTGTGGAGGCCGAATGTGAAGAAAAATTGCACACCCTTGATGTAAAGTGTACTCGGGTTTCCATTAGCGTAACAAGTTTGCAACAACAAGTGAGGCATATGTACGTACCGAGGGAAGTTGAACACATCAAAAGATGCATAAACTCTGGGACGTTCTGTTAATGCTTTCATAGACTTGCATGTCGCTCTTAGTCTAAAGAGATCTCCAAAGGAGTTAGTGGCGATACGTTCCACCACTAACGCTTGAATTTCTTCAGGCAGAGAAAGAATCAAGAATTTTTTCATGATTTCTGTTTTGTTGTGGTTGAAGTTTGTGGTTAAAACTTACTCTTAAAAAGAGTATTAAAGCGTGAAACGGTTACCAACTAAAAAGTGTCTTTTATAGCCCTTGTTTCTTAAATATAAGTGACATCTCAGCCATTATTACGTTTATAGATGAGTTTGATTTTATTTTAGAAATAATAAATTTGGTAATTGCTGACTAGTAATGTGAATTTTGTATATATTATTACCAAGTATGTTTTAGAAGTTTTTAGAAAATATATTTTTAAAGTTAGTTTCTGTATATGAGATTTGAGAAGAGCTTTATATAAATAAGATATAAGAGGAAAACATCTTTATTAAATCTTGGAAATGTTTGACTTCAAAGATTGAATAAATAGAAAATGTATTGGTGATAAAGTTGGTATTGACAAAATATATTTTGTCAATATTACCAAATAGATTTCATTCATAATTCAGATCATTTAGGATGTTTCTTTTATAATGAAAAACTAGATCATGACCTCCATGCCTGCACGGAAGTTTGTATTATGATATATAAAGGCGTGCACATGTTTGTTTTGATGATAGATATATAAACATTTTAAAATACAACAATCAAATGGTTTCACTTCCACTACTTTAGTTTATCGGTGAGACTATATCCTACGTTACTGCATAGTTTTTTTACTTTGTTACTGGATGTTTGTATAACGCTCAGACTGTTCACGGTTAATGTGTCTTTCATGCATTTTTTCGGTGTTGGGATCATGTTCCGTTTAACGGATGTGCGTTAATTTCGGAAGGTTTAAAAGTATTGTTTATTAACCATGTAATCACTACATGATATTTCTTTGTGTTTTGGTCTAACTCACACGGTATCTCGAATCACTTCTCGATAGATCACTCATTCTTTCACTATTCCAACATAAACACACTTAGTCCTGGAATTCTAAACGGTTATGTGACGAAAAATGTTAGTACACTTTGGTGATATAAGTAGCCAAACAATTCTCTTAAGCCTTCCCACATATATCAGAAATTGGGATGTTACAACTCACCCCCACTCACAGAGTGCAACGTCCTCGTTGCGCACTACAACAGGTCTCAAGACGCCTCTCGGATCAGAACCAAGAATGACTAACTAGCTCTGATACCACTAATAACGCTCTGACCACCCACGGCTAATGGGCTCCCATGCCCCGTCTCTCGGCCCTTGGGCCTCATTCTGTCCAACGGACGTGCATTAATTTCGGAAGGCTTGAAAGTGTTGTTTACTAATCCTGCAATCACATACATGACATTTCTCTTTGCTTTGGCCTCACTCATACGGTAATGCGAATCACTTTCCTATAGGTCACCAATCCTTTTACTACTCCTTCATAAATATGCTTAACCCTGGAGTTTTAATTGGATATATGACGGAAAGATAAATGCACTTTAGCGATATAGATAGTCAAATCAATTCTCTTAAGTCGTTCAACGTATACCAGAAATCAGAATGTTTCAGTTTATTGAATCAATATGTATTTATATAAAACCAAATGATTGTATCTAATATTGTTCACATCCTTAAGAAGTGTACTTGGTTGCCAATTTCTTCAATTTTTATCAATGTTTTGGTATTAGAAGAGAAAATTGAAAGAACGCCAGAGGGTATATATATATTAGGTAATCGCATTGAAATTGAATATTGAATAATTTTGTATTTAATAGTTAGATATGGCGGAGATTGCAGGGTTGATATTATTGGAAAATTATTTTCATTTTCTTATAAAAGTCGATTAAAATATTTATAAAGATTAATAAAAAGAAATGTTATTTAAGATTTGGTCACGCCTAATATATATACAAAATACTTCCTTAGTCAGTTATAGAATATTTACCATCTAATCAAAATTGTAGGAATATGTTAGGATTTTTTACAAATGGCAATGTAGTTGTGTTAATATTGCAAAATATAAGATCTTTGTCAAGTTTAGGGTGTGACTGGTAACCATAATAAAAATATTAGGAATGGATAGGAAAAAATGAGTAGGAATAAAATTTGTGGAATGATGAGAAATGTTGATTCCTTATCAAAATTAACAAAGAACAAATCTGTTATATAATTCTCTACGAAAAAAGGAACGAGAAGGAATGAAAAGGAAAAACGATTCCTCATGAATGGTAATTTTTTTAAGGAATGTTAAGGAACTTAGTGTTCCTCATTGTTCCCTTGGTTACCATTCAAAGCCTTAGATTGATACATAATTTATAGCGTATAAGATATCGATATTGCAGTATATTATTTAAAACTTCATGTACATTTCAAATAAAAACTTTAATTTTTTACATCAGGTATATTATTCAGAACCAATTGTCTACTGAAACTAGTTGAATAGTAGTATTATACACATTGATCTATAAATCAGATCCCTTATATATTAAGAGAAATATTACAATATTTGAAGTATGACATTCATCAATATAATAATTCTTAGAATCTTTAGAGAAGTAAGTTATTCTATCTAAATATAAATGATATTTTTAATTAAATTAATTTAAAATCAGTTTAAAAGAAATTTTTCTTTCTTTCCTCAAACAAAAATCTACAGAATTACCTAGTGTGATTATAATATATATCACAATTAATTTTTTTGAATATTAAAGATTTTCTAATATACTGTGTATTCTCTAACATTTTTGTTCACTTTTATATTATTAAAAATAAATTAAAAAAATACATTACTATATAATAAAATTTTAGATTTTTTATATCTGTTATATTTTGCATTTTTAAAAACGACTATAAATTATTAGATCTATTAAAATTCATATATTGAAATTTTGTAGAATTTTTTATAAAATATAAAATGATCATAAACTCATATGAATCGGAAAACTCATCTAAAATTTATTCAAATTAATATATATATATATATATATTGATATCATTCAAATTGAAATTTATAACATATAAAATACATAAATATTTTAATTTTAAAATTTCATTGAATAAATATTAAGAACTTAATATTTAAAATTCTGAAATTGGCATTGAATTTTTAAAAAAGATTCTAAGATACTAAAACAATTACGAGTCTATAATTGAAAATTTTGTAATTAATTGTTAAAAATAATGTTATAAAAATATAAAATTAATTATAAAACTATGAGTAGGAAGATTGATTTAATAGATAGCCATATTAAAAATATTTTATATAGCTATGTTAATATCCTTTAAACTTTATTATATACCATACACAATATAAAAGTGTTTATTTATACTTATTTACAACCAAATGATTGTCTCTAAACAAGAGTAGTTGTTTTGATATATGTGATCACACCAATTTAGTAATTAGTGTTATAGTTATTAGCTTTTTACTTATTTAATTATTTATTTTACAATTTAAAACCAAATACAAAAATAATACTCTTTATGTTTCATATTAGTTAGTCTTTAAGATTTTTGCAAAATAATTCAGAAATTGTTAATTTTTATTCACTTTCCATTAATTAAACTTAATTCAACCAATAAAAATTATTCAATAAAATATAATTGGTCAAAAACAGTAAATGTTAGCATAGAAATTTAAAAACATCATTTAAATTGAAACAAAAATAAAATCTTACAACACCCACTAAAATGAAACAGAGAAAATGGTAAACAAACATAATTTATATACACAATGTTTTATTCCGTGCAGAGCGCGAATCTTAACCTAGTTTATTATTATAGTAGGAATAAAATTTATATGGTGTAAACCCGACATACATACACCAAAAAGAACAACTATAATTAGAAACATATTGAGTTGAGTAATTACATGACACTAAAAAGAGAATATAACAAGAAACAATGTAAACAAAGGTCTCAGTTAGTTGTGTGAGAAAAAAGGAATTGATGGGTACTGAAGCAAGACTGACCAGGAATCACCGCATATTGCATAATTCGCACGTCTGCCATCTATTTAGAATTGTTGGATAGACACATCAAAAGTCCTTATATCAGAGCAGAGAAAAACATCGGGAGAGGGGAAATAGGGAAGAGCAAGCTTTTACAGTAAGGCTAAACAGGTTTAGCCTAGTACTGTAGATTCAAGAATATCCTTCTGCATTAAATAAATGTTTAAGAATGAAATGGTGATTCTTACCTCCTGGAGGCTTGAAGAATGATTGAGTGGTGAATCAGGAAGGCTAAGGTCACAAATCATAATGTATTTATATAATAACATAGAAAGGAAAATCATAATGTGTGTTCAAAGTGTCGAAAGAATTAGTCTAGAGCAAACTACAATAAGACCACCATACCAAAAAAGAAGGACAAAAGACAAGATATATATATATATATATATATATATATATATATATATATATATATATGATACTTAATTGTGTATATATATATATATGATACTTAATTCACGACAGAGAAATTCACCATAGTCAAACCAAATATGTAACAAGTTATCATCATGAAACATCAGCCATACATTGGAGGACTGAAGGATTCTCCAATCCAACTTGCCGCCATAGCTTTGATATGGTGACCTAAATTACATGAAAATAAATGAATCTTGAAGACATTCAATTAAAGTAAAAGATTTTTAAGAACATCGGATATAAACTCCCAAATAAAGCTAAGAAAATTTTCTTTCCTGAAAGCATATAAAACACTCTCAATAATATCTGCATAAGTAAATCACTTTTGTGTAGTCTTTCCCATATATAGATCATATGTTATCCACAACCCAAACAGACACAATGTTGTGTAACGACCCGGACCGTCAAATCCCGTAAGTTTCGGGAAAACTCTCGGGATTTCTCTATAAAAGTCACTAACCATCCCCATCAATCATTCATTTGCATTTTTCAGAGAAGAGAGAGAGAAGAAAGAGAGAGAAAGAAAGAGAAAGAGAACCAGGAGGAGCACTCGCCGGAGCTGTCGCCGGAGCCACCACCGCCAGGACCGAGCCAGTAGAGTCACCATCGTTCGCAGCCAAGGTAACCACTGGAAAACCGCCTCCCCTTTGAGTTATGTCTTGGCCGAAACTTGTTTTGCCCATATCTTTTAAACCGTTGCGTTTCTCGAAATTCTGAGACCACCATCGCGTTCCTCTCGTCGAGACGAGTCCGTAGACACCAGAATCGCCCCGATCGGACACCGGGGTGGCCCACACTCGCCGCCGGAAGTTTCGTCGGCAGGAGAGTGGATCTCACGCGCCGCCGCTCTGCGCGCGCGTGGATCTCACGCGCCGGCGCCGAAGCCCACTCACCGGTGCGCGTGTAACACACCGCCGCCGCCGGATCTCACTCGCCACCGCGCGTGGATCACACGCGCCGCCGCCGGATCTCACTCGCCACCGCGCGTGGACTACACGCGCCGCCGTTGACCGGTGCGTTGACCGGCGTTGACTTTGACCAGCAGTTGACTTTTTGACCATTTGTCCGTTTTGACCCGTTCGAAAGGCGTTCTGACTCGATTTTTCGTTCTGGTTTCAGATTTGGAGTCTGTTTGAGCCCCAGGAGTCCACAAGTATCACTTTCCCATATTGCTAAGGTGAGGGTCTATTCCGCAAATCCCGAACAAGTATTAGAATTCGTCCTATTGTCGTTTAGTTCGAAACATGTTCCGTCTGATTGAAATCGAGTCCTGCATGGTAGTTAGTTCATTCATTGTAAATCGGAATTAGGGGTCTAGAGGATTCAACTATTGATATGATTGAGTGATGCTAAGTGATGCTATATATATATGTACGTATACATAGTTATGAGTAGGGACTATGTGTGAGAGCGGGAGTTCGGAGATGTCTGAGGCACCAGTGCAGAGACGTCTGTGCTTCGTCACGAGGACTGGCCGCCAGCACAGAGATCGTCTGATGCCACTTCGCTACGAGCCGCCGGTGCAGAGATCGTCTGGGACTGCTTCGCCACGGGAATAGGCCGCCAGCCCAGAGATTGTCTGTGACTGCTACGCTACGAGCCGTAGGATAAGAGATCGTCTGGTGACTGCTTCGCCACGGGTAGAGGCCGCCAGCTCAGAGATTGTCTGATGCCACTTCGCTACGAGCCGCCGGTGTAGAAATCGTCTGTGACTGCTACGCCATGGGAATAGGCCGCCAGTGCAGAGATTGTCTATTACTGCTACGCTACGAGCCGTAGGATAAGAGATCGTCTGAGACTGCTTCGCCACTAGGATGAGTTGCCGGTACAGAGACGTCTGTGATTACTTTGTTATGGTTTGGGACGTGATACAGAGATGGCTGCATTCGACACGGGGTTAGGGTGCGGGGGTGCAGAGACATACTGTACTAGCCACGCGTAGCATATTTATATATCCGTAGAGGAGAATGCAGAGCGTATGGCTTATCTATGTGCTGTCATTGCATTGGTTGTTTTGTGTGATGTCCTAGACATCGTGTTTGTTCATGTTAGTGCTAAACTTCCATAGTGGGAGTTCTTTTACCCGAGTCAGTGGTTTGCGTTTAGCATCCCATACCTCACTGAGTGACTTCCCCGTTGCTCACCCCTCATTCCTTTCCCCCTTTCAGGTGATACTGACGATCAGGATTGATCATATCGGGCTGGTGCTTTTGGGACTGTTTTCTACGCTGTTTTTCCAGACTTAATTTATAATATTACCAACCTTATTCGAGTTTATGTATCATTTGGATTTATGAGATTTGGATTTTATGTATAATTATAAAAATGGTATTTCAGACAATTAATATTATTATTATATTATTACGTGAGATGCGGGTCTCACAATTTGGTATCAGAGCCTGGTTCCATCCCGGCTCCGACCCGGGATGGCGATTCGTGGAGACCCGGTTACATCGATTTTTTTTAAATCACTTTTAAATGATTTTCGAAAATGTTTTTGGGAAATTGGGTATTTAAAAAAAAAATAGCACTTTTCCGTGAGTATTATTCCTTGAATAATGTTGGTATTCGGTTACAATAGAAGTTAATCAGTTTTGGTTGAAGGTGAGCCAGCTCACACCCTATTTGACATGGGAGCATCGCACAGCTTTGTGAACCCGCGTTTGGCTAGATCTTGGTCTTTCCGAGGAGTCTTTGAGCCAAAGACTAAGCAAATTCAGACAGCTGGGACAGAGAGATTGGGAGCAATTGGCGTTCATCGCAGTGTACCAGTTACACTTGGAGGGATCGAGTTTGTTGGAGATTTGGCGGAGATGAAGCTAAATTACTATGATGTTATCCTTGGGATGGATTGGCTATCACGACATCGAGTAGTGCTAGATTGCCCAAGGGCAAAAGTTCACATTCCTCAAGCAGAGGGAAGGATTACGTTTCAGGGCGTTCAGACACATCTGGGAGTCTCCATTGTTTCTTTTTGCGTGCGGAGGAGCTACTGGAAAGAGGAGCAGAAGGATTCTTAGCGACCATTTCGATGATTACTGAAGATGAAAATCAGGAGCTACGGAATGTTCCAGTGGTTGCAGAGTATGAGGATGTATTCGAGTCCTTAAAAGGACCACCACCAGCCAGAGGAGATGTACTCACGATTGAGTTGGAACCAGGGACAGCACCAGTTTCACGAGCTCCATACCGTTTAGCACCAGCCGAAATGGCAGAGTTGAAGAAACAGTTGGAATAGCTATTGGATAAGGGTTTTGTCAGACCCAGTACTTCACCTTGGGGAGCACCAGTTTTGTTTGTGAAAAAGAAGGATGGAAGTTTCAGACTTTGCATCGATTACAGAGGTTTGAACAAAGTGACCATCAAGAACAAGTATCCACTACCGCGTATCGATGAGTTATTGGATCAGTTGCAGGGAGCTTCATGGTTTTCAAAGATCGACTTGGCATCAGGGTATCACCAGATTGCTATAGCTGAGGAAGATGTGCGGAAGACGGCCTTTCGTACACGATATGGACATTATGAGTTTGTGGTGATGCCATTTGGGCTGACTAACGCACCGGCAGCGTTTATGAAGCTAATGAACGACGTGTTCCGCGAGCACCTAGACAAGTGTGTGATTGTATTCATCGACGACATCTTGATCTATTCTCGGAGCAGAGAGGAGCATGCAGATCATTTGCGGATTGTATTGGGTAAGCTTAGAGAGCATCAATTGTTTGCTAAACTGAGTAAGTGTAGCTTATGGCGCGGAAGATTGGATTTTTGGGTCACGTTGTCTCTGAGGCAGGAGTTGTAATATATCCGAAGAAAATTACTGCAATAGCAGAGTGGCCTACACCTAGGAGTGCTACTGAGATCCGCATCTTTTTGGGTTTGGCGGGGTATTACAGGAAGTTTGTCATGGGTTTCGCCAGTATCGCCAAGCCGATGACGCAACTAACAGGCAAGGACGTCAAGTTTGTTTGGACAGATGCGTGTTCGAAGAGTTTCGCAGAGCTGAAGCGGCAGCAGACGAAAGCACCAGTTTTGGTTTTACCTAGACCCGGGGTACCGTATGAGGTTTATACGAATGCATCAGGTATTGGTCTATGGTGTGTATTGATGCAGGAGGGTCATGTTATATCATATGCATCACGCCAGTTGAGACCGCACAAGGTTAACTACCCCACTCACGACTTGGAGTTGGCAGCAGTTGTTTTTGCGCTGAAGATTTGGAGGTCATATTTGTATGGAGAGAAGGTGCAGATTCTCACAGACCACCAGAGTCTGAAATACATTTTCACGCAGACAGACCTGAATTTGAGGCAACGTAGATGGATAGAGTTGTTAGCAGATTACAACTTAGATATCGCCTATCATCCGGGCAAGGCTAATCAGGTAGCAGATGCCTTAAGTAGGTGGAGGAGCGATGTTTCAGGAACCAAGGAGGTTCATGAGCTGACAGGGATGCTTGCTAGTCTCAGATTGTGTGCAGTTACTGTTGAGAGGGAGACGATTGGCATTGAGGCCGTAGAGTAAGCAGATTTATTGTGGAGGATCCGCAGAGCTCAGGATAGTGATGAAGCTGTGGTTAAGCAACTGGAGATCGAGACTGTTGGATATCATACAGCCTCGAGTGGGATGTACATGTACCGGAACCGAGTTTGTGTGCCGGACGATAAGTCGTTACGGAAAGAAATTTTGCAGCTAGCACACCACTCGCATTTTTTCTATCCATCCGGGAAACACTAAGATGTACAGGGATCTGAAGCGCTATTATCATTGGCCTGGTATGAAGAGAGACGTTGCTACCTTTGTATCGCAGTGTCAGACATGTCAGATGGTTAAGGCTGAGCATCAGGTACCTAGTGGGTTATTGCAAAACCTGCCCTTACCAGAGTGGAAATGGGACATGGTGACTATGGATTTTGTGACAGGACTTCCGACAACCACTGGTGGAAAGAATGCAATTTGGGTAATTGTGGATAGACTCACCAAGTCTGCTCATTTCTTAGCAATCAAGAAAACAGATGGAGCCGATCAGTTGGCACAGATCTACATCAAAGAGATTGTGAGATTGCATGGAGTTCCTGCTAGTATTGTGTCTGATCGGGACACAAAGTTCACATCTACATTTTGGGGAGTCTTCCAGAAGGCGCTTGGGACAAAGGTCCACATGAGTACAGCTTATCATCCGCAGACAGATGGACAGTCAGAGAGGATTATTCAGACTTTGGAGGATATGCTCAGGGCATGTGTTTTGGATTGGGAAGGAAGCAGGGGAAAGTATCTACCGTTGGCAGAGTTCGCATACAACAACAGCTACCATTCGAGCATTGCGATGGCACCGTATGAGGCTCTTTACGGCAGGCCTTGTCGCACACCACTTTGTTGGACCGAAGTGGGGGAGCTACGGGATATAGAACCTGAAATGGTTCAAGAGACAGTGGAGCAGGTAGAGATGCTCAAGATTCGGCTAAAGGAAGCCCACGACCGTCAGAAGAGTTATGCCGATAAACGTCGAAAAGATTTGGAGTTTCAGGTGGGTGATCTAGTGTACCTGAAAATGAGGACATTTCAGGGAGGATCTAAAACACGGAAACTAAAGAAGCTGAAGCCTAGGTACATGGGACCGTACCCGATTGTGGAGCGGATTGGAGCAGTGGCCTATAGGTTGCGACTATCAGCGGAGTTGTCGAGCTTTCATGATGTGTTCCATGTGTCCGTTTTGAGGAAGGTTGTGAGAGAGCCGGAGCTTATTTTGCAGCAGCCACCGAGCGACATTGGTAGAGATTTTTCAGCACGAGTTCGACCAGTTGAGATTTTGGATCGGCAAGTCAAAGCAGTTCAGGGAATGATGACTAGTTTGGTCAGAGTCCGTCGGGAGAGAGATGGGATCTCGGAGGATACTTGGGAGTCTGAGACTGAGATGAGGATGGACTACCCAGAGCTTTTTCAGGACGACATTGAGCAACCGGTTCAGGAGCAGAATTCGGGGTCGAATTCCTTATTAGTGGGGGAGAATTGTAACGACCCGGACCGTCAAATCCCGTAAGTTTCGGGAAAACTCTCGGGATTTCTCTATAAAAGTCACCAACCATCCCCATCAATCATTCATTTGCATTTTTCAGAGAAGAGAGAGAGAGAAGAAAGAGAGAGAAAGAAAGAGAAAGAGAAGGAGGAGGAGCACTCGCCGGAGCTGTCGCCGGAGCCACCACCGCCAGGACCGAGCCAGTAGAGTCACCATCGTTAGCAGCCAAGGTAACCACTGGAAAACCGACTCCCCTTTGAGTTATGTCTTGGCCGAAACTTGTTTTGCCCATATCTTTTAAACCGTTGCGTTTCTCGAAATTCTGAGACCACCATCGCGTTCCTCTCGTCGAGACGAGTCCGTAGACGCCAGAATCGGCCCGATCGGACACCGGGGTGGCCCACACTCGCCGCCGGAAGTTTCGTCGGCAGGAGAGTGGATCTCACGCGCCGCCGCTCTGCGCGCGCGTGGATCTCACGCGCCGGCGCCGAAGCCCACTCGCCGGTGCGCGTGGATCACACGCGCCGCCGCCGGATCTCACTCGCCACCGCGCGTGGATCACACGAGCCGCCGCCGGATCACACTCGCCACCGCGCGTGGACTACGTGCGCCGCCGTTGACCGGCGCGTTGACCGGCGTTGACTTTGACCAGCAGTTGACTTTTTGACCGTTTGTCCGTTTTGACCCGTTCGAAAGGCGTTCTGACTCGATTTTTCGTTCTGGTTTCAGATTTGGAGTCTGTTTGAGCCCCAGGAGTTCACAAGTACCAATTTCCCATATTGCTAAGGTGAGGGTCTATTCCGCAAATCCAGAACAAGTATTAGAATTCGTCCTATTGTCGTTTAGTTCGAAACATGTTCCGTCTGATTGAAATCGAGTCCTGCATGGTAGTTAGTTCATTCATTGTAAATCGGAATTAGGGGTCTAGAGGATTCAACTATTGATATGATTGAGTGATGCTAAATGATGCTATATATATATGTACGTATACATAGTTATGAGTAGGGACTATGTGTGAGAGCGGGAGTTCGGAGATGTCTGAGCCACCAGTGCAGAGACGTCTGTGCTTCGTCACGACGACTGGCCGCCAGCACAGAGATCGTCTGATGCCACTTCGCTACGAGCCGCCGGTGCAGAGATCGTCTGGGACTGCTTCGCTACGGGAATAGGCCGCCAGCCCAGAGATTGTCTGTGACTGCTACGCTACGAGCCGTAGGATAAGAGATCGTCTGGTGACTGCTTCGCCACGGGTAGAGGCCGCCAGCTCAGAGATTGTCTGATGCCACTTCGCTACGAGCCGCCGGTGTAGAAATCGTCTGTGACTGCTACGCCATGGGAATAGGCCGTCAGTGCAGAGATTGTCTATTACTGCTACGCTACGAGCCGTAGGATAAGAGATCGTCTGAGACTGCTTCGCCACTAGGATGAGTTGCCGGTACAGAGACGTCTGTGATTACTTTGTTATGGTTTGGGACGTGATACAGAGATGGCTGCATTCGACACGGGGTTAGGGTGCGGGGGGGGGGGGGGGGGGCAGAGACATACTGTACTAGCCACGCGTAGCATATTTATATATCCGTAGAGGAGAATGCAGAGCGTATGGCTTATCTATGTGCTGTCATTGCATTGGTTGTTTTGTGTGATGTCCTAGACATCGTGTTTGTTCATGTTAGTGCTAAACTTCCATAGTGGGAGTTCTTTTACCCGAGTCAGTGGTTTGCGTTTAGCATCCCATACCTCACTGAGTGACTTCCCCGTTGCTCACCCCTCATTCCTTTCCCCCTTTCAGGTGATACTGACGATCAGGATTGATCATATCGGGCTGGTGCTTTTGGGACTGTTTTCTACGCTGTTTTTCCAGACTTAATTTATAATATTACCAACCTTATTCGAGTTTATGTATCATTTGGATTTATGAGATTTGGATTTTATGTATAATTATAAAAATGGTATTTCAGACAATTAATATTATTATTATATTATTACGTGAGATGCGGGTCTCACAATTTGGTATCAGAGCCTGGTTCCATCCCGGCTCCGACCCGGGATGGCGATTCGATGTAACCGGGTCTCCACATATCGCCATCCCGGGTCGGAGCCGGGATGGAACCAGGCTCTGATACCAAATTGTGAGACCCGCATCTCACGTAATAATATAATAATAATATTAATTGTCTGAAATACCATTTTTATAATTATACATAAAATCCAAATCTCATAAATCCAAATAATACATAAACTCGAATAAGGTTGGTAATATTATAAATTAAGTCTGGAAAAACAGCGTAGAAAACAGTCCCAAAAGCACCAGCCCGATATGATCAATCCTGATCGTCAGTATCAACTGAAAGGGGGAAAGGAATGAGGGGTGAGCAACGGGGAAGTCACTCAGTGAGGTATGGGATGCTAAACGCAAACCACTGACTCGGGTAAAAGAACTCCCACTATGGAAGTTTAGCACTAACATGAACAAACACGATGTCTAGGACATCACACAAAACAACCAATGCAATGACAGCACATAGATAAGCCATACGCTCTGCATTCTCCTCTACGATATATAAATATGCTACGCGTGGCTAGTACAGTATGTCTCTGCACCCCCGCACCCTAACCCCGTGTCGAATGCAGCCATCTCTGTATCACGTCCCAAACCATAACAAAGTAATCACAGACGTCTCTGTACCGGCAACTCATCCTAGTGGCGAAGCAGTCTCAGACGATCTCTTATCCTACGGCTCGTAGCGTAGCAGTAATAGACAATCTCTGCACTGGCGGCCTATTCCCATGGCGTAGCAGTCACAGACGATTTCTACACCGGCGGCTCGTAGCGAAGTGGCATCAGACAATCTCTGAGCTGGCGGCCTCTACCCGTGGCGAAGCAGTCACCAGACGATCTCTTATCCTACGGCTCGTAGCGTAGCAGTCACAGACAATCTCTGGGCTGGCGGCCTATTCCCGTGGCGAAGCAGTCCCAGACGATCTCTGCACCGGCGGCTCGTAGCGAAGTGGCATCAGACGATCTCTGTGCTGGCGGCCAGTCCTCGTGACGAAGCACAGACGTCTCTGCACTGGTGGCTCAGACATCTCCGAACTCCCGCTCTCACACATAGTCCCTACTCATAACTATGTATACGTACATATATATATAGCATCACTTAGCATCACTCAATCATATCAATAGTTGAATCCTCTAGACCCCTAATTCCGATTTACAATGAATGAACTAACTACCATGCAGGACTCGATTTCAATCAGACGGAACATGTTTCGAACTAAACGACAATAGGACGAATTCTAATACTTGTTCTGGATTTGCGGAATAGACCCTCACCTTAGTAATATGGGAAAGTGGTACTTGTGGACTCCTGGGGCTCAAACAGACTCCAAATCTGAAACCAGAACGAAAAATCGAGTCAGAACGCCTTTCGAACGGGTCAAAACGAACAAACGGTCAAAAAGTCAACTGCTGGTCAAAGTCAACGCCGGTCAACGCGCCGGTCAACGGCGGCGCGTGTAGTCCACGCGCGGTGGCGAGTGTGATCCGGCGGCGGCGCGTGTGATCCACGCGCGGTGGCCAGTGAGATCCGGCGGCGGCGGTGTGTTACACGCGCACCGGCGAGTGGGCTTCGGCGCCGGCGCGTGAGATCCACGCGCGCGCAGAGCGGCGGCGCGTGAGATCCACTCTCCTGCCGACGAAACTTCCGGCGGCGAGTGTGGGCCACCCCGGTGTCCGATCGGGGCGATTCTGGTGTCTACGGACTCGTCTCGACGAGAGGAACGCGATGGTGGTCTCAGAATTTCGAGAAACGCAACGGTTTAAAAGATATGGGCAAAACAAGTTTCGGCCAAGACATAACTCAAAGGGGAGGCGGTTTTCCAGTGGTTACCTTGGCTGCGAACGATGGTGACTCTACTGGCTCGGTGGTGGCTCCGGCGACAGCTCCGGCGAGTGCTCCTCCTCCTTCTCTTTCTCTTTCTTTCTCTCTCTTTCTTCTCTCTCTCTCTCTTCTCTGAAAAATGCAAATGAATGATTGATGGGGATGGTTGGTGACTTTTATAGAGAAATCCCGAGAGTTTTCCCGAAACTTACGGGATTTGACGGTCCGGGTCGTTACATGTTGTCTTGGTGATAAATCATACGAGTCAGCTGAGTTATAAGACCTAGAAGATTTAACCAACGAACTAAAATGTCGATAAATACCTTGCCGTAGCCACCTAGTTTAACGACTACATTTTACAGTAACACATGCAAACAGTCAGGCACTGATTAACCAGAAAATGGGGTTAACGTAAGAACAAAAGCAACACTTTCCAAGAATTCACTTGAGAGCTGCCTATAAAACTTAAGAGGTATAGAGTGATTGACAAGGAAAAACATTTTTAAGTTTTATTTACACAATAAGGCACATCTTTATACTAAGATATTTTTTCAGCTTGGTAAACGTGATAAAGTCAAGAAAAAATAAACTAAATAGTGTTTGGTTAGGATATCATCTGGATTAGTTATTTATTGAAATTTAGAATTAGTGAGTGGTGGACCCAAAAAAAAAATTTTCAGTTGGATATATAAACCGTTTTTCTAGATTGGAGACACAATTTTCTCTGTACTATTATGGTTACAGTTCTCGAGACTGAAAGAAAAAAGTAAGTTTGAAAAGCACAACAATGGTGGTTCTTTGATTTAGGCGAAAATAGAGGTGACATTTGCTTCATCTTCATCTCAATGATCTTTGTTTTTATCACTGCAACGTCATTTCCGTCGAACCACTGCGCCTCCATCTCTTTATCTCACCTGAGCCGTGTTTATCTCATCGCCGATTCGTTGGTGCTCTGCCATCGTCTTTTATATCGTTGTACAGTACCGGTACAATTCTCTTCTCCATTTGTGTTGTCATGCTAGGATGTGCTGAGAAGTTGTAGGTCGAAATCGAGTGCTTCACAACGGACGAACCAGTTTCATTGATGCTCTGCCAGTTCCGATCACTGCTCCGTCAGTTTCGATCACTGCTCTGCCATGGTGAGCCGCCACAGCCATATCTCCTCTACATCGTCTAAATCACTAGAAATTAAAGCAGGGTCGAGTTCATCACATCTAGCGGTCATGACTTCTTCAAATGCTCGATCCATGCTTACGGGACAAAGGACTAGGAGCTGGAAATCACTAATGTATGATTTTGGTTGGATGTGGATGATTTGTTTACCGTGTTCACATGGTTATATATGTACAGTGATAAAGGATTGTACACATGGATATTTACGCTTATGTATATCTTGTATTTGTGTACAATACACAGTATTGTGCAAAAATTATGGAATGTATACGACTGGAGCATTTAGATGAACACTGAACATTCATAATTAGATGGTTTTGGTATGCAATGTGAATTACTATAAAATGGTTTTTGCACACTGCTTTTATATGTACATCTTGTTTTCATTATTATTATTTTCATTACAACTAGATGTACACGTCTTATTTTCTATTCTCATTTTTGACTTGCTCGTATTGGTACGATTGAAAAAGTATAAACATGTATACATGTTCTCAGTTACCCATATGTACATTATTTTCACAAATGTTTATAACAATCAAAATCATGTGGACCAAAAATTTTGCTTAATGACGAATGTTTATACTTACTTGTTCGGTCTCCCAGCTTTATGGATACCAGAAGAAAATATCTAATAAAACTTGATTAGTATCATAGCATATAGAAAAACAAAAAGTCAAAATCACTTTAGTACAATCTTGTTTGATGATCGAACTTTATAAGAAAAATATAATGACATAAAAGAGACACTAAATTAATTCAAAGATCCAACATATTTTTTAACTCGTATAAATGTGTATGGAAAAGTGTGATAGTGTACATGTGTACAATAAATAATGTAGCGTACATGTGTACAATAACAAGGATAGTGTACATTTGTACAAAAACCAAAAGTTAGTCCAAACTACCTAAAGAATGAAACTAATTTGAAAACACACACTAACCATTTTTATTGCATACAACAAGGGCTACACTACACAATTTGAAAGGTTAGGGTCAATTAAAAATACAAATCTGTGTATTCAATAGTTTGGGGGCAAACTGAAAAACATAACTAAATATGAATGACTTAAGGTGCAATTTAAATAAAATTGATTTGGTGGAGATTGATTTGCAGCTTCCTCTTCTTTCTAAACTAGCCACCAACGTAAGGAGGCAAGAGTAGTTCCCACTAATAGTCTATGTTATTCACCATAAAACCAGTCGTTCTCGTGCCACATCCCGAAGAAGCTTGATGCTAGCCTCTCTAATTCAAACTTTTGACAGATAGATCTTCTGTCATAACCAGTGAATCCAATAAAAAGATAATCTCTATCAAGCTACTAAAAGGCTAATGGATCTAGCTTTATAATACAATGAATATTAGAGTATAATACCTTGATAAAGGCCTTCAAGATCCACAAATCAGGATTATCAATGCAATTCGAAAGGTTGAGACTTTACCAACTTTGTGCAGATGGACACACCACGATTGATCGACTCACCCACATCAGTGACTTAACATACACAAATATGAAAGTTGTATATGACTCTTCTGGGTTGGAGTTTTGATGTGGAAAAAAACAATTTTGATGAATACTAGAGAAGAAAAATAATTAATTCAAAATCGAGAAGAAGAAGAACGAGATGGCGTATTCGGCTTTAAGACTCACAAGGTTCGAGTCAACGAAGATTAAATGGAGAATCCCAAAGATGGCCGGAACCATGGAGATACAAAAATCAGTTTCCTTGCAATTGACCCTTTGATTCCCATCTCCATTAATATTATTTATGTTGACTGAGTTAACTCGGTAATTGATAGAGTCTTCACCTTGATTATGGGTTTGAGACGAGCAGGAAAAAAAATAAAGAAAGAGATCTAAGATGAAAAATGGAAAACAGTTGTCGTGGGTCATATCATATAATTTTGGTTACTTTAATAGTTACTTTAGTTAATTTAGTTGGGCCTTTTCACGGGATTTAGTTGGCAAAAGTGTCCAAGTAGAAACAAGTGACCTATTATGCTATTAATAAGTCATAATATGATCCTGAGTGTAAATCTCTCTTTATTATAGTCAAGGAGATTCTCTCTTAGAAAGGCCTGCTGCTTTTGTAGCCTTCATGTACCTGAAAAAAGAGCTAACTTGTAAGATAAAGATCTTCAACAAGAAAACAGTGATATTCAGTCCAGAGATTACAGACAGAGTCACTAATTCTTACGCTTTTTTTTTTAACATTTCTATCTCCAGTCCCAGGACTCGTAAACTGCGCCTTAGCATTAGTCTTTTTTAAGAGTAAGAAGAACTCCAACATCACCATTCTTCTTTTGATTTGAAGTAAGTCAACCAAAGCAAATATAAAGTCATTACAAGGAGGAGAAAACAAAAAAAAACTAGGATGGACCCA
This sequence comes from Moricandia arvensis, assembly GCA_905132765.1. NCBI lineage: Eukaryota > Viridiplantae > Streptophyta > Magnoliopsida > Brassicales > Brassicaceae > Moricandia > Moricandia arvensis. Next base: position 16,279 of record CAJHQP010001296.1, on the reverse strand, counting down.
AAAGCCATAAAAGATATGCAAACAAATTTCAAAGCAAAATAGGAGTAAATAGTTGCTCTGATACACTGCCTCAGACTAATCAAAACCTAAGACAGAAGACAAGTTGAAGACCACCAGCAAAGAAAAAGAGATACGCTTGCATGTTTCTGCAGCAGCTACCGGCACCATAGGAAGGAGAAAGAGGGAGTTCCGGTGGTGGCGCTCAGGGGGAGAAATTGGAAGAAACCTTGAAAAAAATGGGAAGCGGAGAGTCAATGGCTGAAGGAAGGGGGCTATTAGCTCAATGGCTGAAAGAAATTTGATATATATATTGAATATTGTTTTGATTTATTTTAATTTAAAAACTAGCTAAGTAAACCAACAAATGGGCAAAGCTGTTAAATCAGCTTCAAAAACCAACCCATTTGGTTATTTGAGAACACTCATTTATTTGAGTTTAGACCTGACCAAACCGACCGACCCGACCTATTCGAATATATCTGATTTAAATGGGTTAAAAGTTAAAATGAAAAAGTTTGAGAATCAAATGAAGTTGAGATGAGTATTTAGTAATGCTTGTCCCAAATCAAGAACACCGATTAAAAATCCAGATTTCTTGGCATTGTCTCTCTTCTTTACTTGAACATGATCGATATCTGAGAATCTTTGATGGTGTTTCCGGTCTCACTAATTCCCTTCGGTGACGTTCACCAAGTTTGGTTCGGTGATAATTAGGAAGGCTTCTAGAATTTTGCATGAACCTTAAGTCACTACGATGCGATTTTAATCAGTTACACATTATTTCTCGATAATATTGGGTGTAATAGTTTACTAGGTTTACACAGTCACATCGAGTATAGTCATGTAATATTGGATAAAACAAGGTGTTTCTTGCTATAACACTGAAACACTTTGTAGAACTGCTATGTTTGTTAAACAGTGAAGGTTGTAACTAAGAATTACTGAGTAAATTGCATAAAACAAGTGAAATAGAAAATAGTTTAACTAGATATTAGTATTTTTACAAGTGAAAGGAAGAAAAAAGTATATTTTACAAACAAAAAGAGAAAACCTGAAAATGAAATTAGGTCGAAATCAGCAAAGCCTACTATCCCGATAAGATATCAATGTCTCAAAATCAAGGTAAAAAAAACAACCTCTCTGATCCAAAAGCAAGGTTACACATATTCTTACCGTTATTGTTCTCAATGTGCTAAAGATACCAATCTCTGTCCAAATAAGGAGTACATTTGCAGCTATAAAACAAGGGGATGATGCATGACATGAACTCATCCCTCTTCATGACAAAACGCAACGTTGTGAGACATACCCCTACGCAAATGTAGAGATCTAACCACCCTGCCTATTATATCAACAGATTTCCTTGTGATACGAGAGAAATACTCATAATCCTAAAATATCTTTTGTGTCATATTGTAGGTGTACAAAGCACGTTTGAATCCTTCATTTGCTGCTCTTCTTGGAGGCCGAACATGAAAAAAAAACTGTACACCCTTGATACAATGTGCACTTATATTTCCTTTAGCATAACAAGTTTGGAACAACAAGTGAGGCATATGTACGTACAGAGGGAGGTTAAACACATCTAAAGATGCATAAACTCTGGGACTTTCTGTTAATGCCTTCATAGACTTGCATGTCACTCTAAGTCTATAGAGATTTTCGAAGGAGTTAGCGGCCATATGTTCCACCACTAACGCTTGAATTTCTTCAGGCAGAGAAAGAATCAAGAATTCTTTCATGATTTTTGTTTTGTTGTGTTGAATTTTTTGGTTGAAAGTTACTCTTAAGAGGAGTATTAAGAGTTTACAAGTTACGAATTAAAAATGTGTTTTTTCATAGTCCTCTTCTCTTAAATATATTTAAGGGACATCCCAATATTATTACGTTACTAGATGAATTACATGTCATTTAAAAAATAATAAAATTTTTAATTGCTGACTAAATATATGGTAAATTTTGTATATATCATTACAAAGTATATTTTACAAGTTTTTAGAAAATATATTTTTAAGATTAGTTTCTGTATTTGAGAAGACCTTTATATAAATAAGATACATAAGGAAAAAATCATTTTACAAAATCTTGGAAATGTATGACTCCAACAATTTAATAAAAATAAAATGTATTGGTGATAAAAGTTGGTATTGAATCAATATAATTTGTAAATATTACCAAATAGATTTAATTCATAATACCTCATTTAGGATTTTTACCTTTATAAGGAAAAATATTTTGCAAAATAGTGGGAAATTTTTGATTATATCATATGGGGTTGGGTCCAAACAAATAAACCAAAATCGTCATGTGAAATATGGTTCACACACACACACACGCACATATATATATATTATTGTACGTTTATACATTTTTTGTCCTTATGAAAACACTTTTTCATTTGTGTTTTTTTTACTTACAGGTTTTCATTTAATTTACATTAAAGAGGACACTTATAGAGATGAATTATTTCTACTTTTTAAGGATCTATACCAATATTCACATTTTTTTATATTTGAGATGGTTATTTTAGATACCATATTTACAACATGACAACTTATATAAAGCTAATACAATTTTATAATGAAAATACACAACTCTATAAAATTAATATTTAAAAAAGAAAACAAAACACATTCTAAAATGATAATATTTAAACATTCTCATAATATTTTTAAATATTTGAGTTTTTAGTGTGAAAAGCCACATTTTGATGTAAAGAAACATTTTCTTATGAAAAAACACATCTATACACATTTTCACAACCTTTTCCAATAGTTGCATGTTAAAAAAGACAACTAACTTTAGATAAAAAACATCATTTCAAATTTGACAATTTATAAAAACTAATCTCATTTTTTTAATGAAAGACACAACCTTTCAAATTAATTGGGATATCTACTATTAATAGATAACTGCAAAATCTTAGTTTTTTGGCTCATACCTGCACTTGGCAAAATTAAACATGGTCAATATGTTACCTATATTGTTTATAATTTTTATTTATTTGGTAAAGGGTGTTGCAGAAGTATGTTTTTCAAATTTCCAAGCTGATATTAGAAATTAAGAATAATAAATAAAACTTATGTACTGTGTTTTCACTTGCAGTGAAACAAATCAGGTTTCAACAGAGCCTATGAATATAAAATATTTTGTCAATACGTATTATCTTTTTATATGTCATTGTGTGATCCTTCTTCCTTCAACTGTTTCTTTTCTAAACTTCTAGATTTCTCAAATGAGCATGATTTTCAGCTTTAGCACTTCAAGACAACGGTGCAACAACATTCAAGAGAGTGGATTATCAACCAAACAACTGTAACTCTGTTAATTAGATTTGTGTATTTTTATTGTTTTCAAATTTTGATGTCCACAAATTTCACATGTAAACTTATTGGAGAGGGTCTGCCAAAATGTATGAAAGAAAGGCAAAAGGTCTAAAAAGAGTGTGATAAAGGTTTGCCAGAGGGGGTGATAAATGCTATTGGTCTACCAGACAATGATCTCTGCTCAAATAGAATCATTCGTACGCAAGTTAGGTTACACTGGGTCATTGTCTTTACATTGTTGTTATGCCAACTTGGATGTGATGAAGAGACACGTAGGGGTCAAGGAGATGGTGTCTACAAAGAAAAGAAGAACCGGTGGGACATGTTTTTGGGAGATCTTTTATTTTATTTTTGTGGATGATACATAATGTAGAGGAGTAATGCAATCTATTTTAGTTTTTATTATCCGTAGAGATGATAACTATACCATTTTCTTGTGGAGATAGGAAGAGTTCATGATTTTTTTTTTTTGTCGTCGAAAAACTGTTTTATTACTCAAATTAGAAGTGGCTTAGGTAATTAAGCTGGAATAGAACAGCCAATAAAGTAAAGTTCCATGTGAAAAGATCTAGTAGTCCTAGCTAGTGAGTATGAAACTTGGTTTATCGCCCTCGGAACATAGGAGATCTTAAAATTCGAGAAGCAAGTCTTCAGTATCTCTATCTTCTCCAACTCTGTTGCGAATCCAGGCCATTCCTAAGGGTCCTTGATCATGGTGATCAAATCCTTGTAATCCGTTCCAAAGCTCTGACATGTCGAATGTTGTAACATATTCTACATCACCCAAGTTAGCGCGTCCAACTCAGAATGCAAGGCTGATTCTCTGCAGATGCAATTCCGTGTGCCCATAAGTCCAGCCTTTCCCAATCCGTCCATCCAGGCCCATCCACTTCCACTAAACTGAGATGTAGGCATCCATGATCCATCTATCATATAGATATTCCGCAAGCTTAAGACTTGGGCATCTTCAGCACTATTACCCGGAGGGGTTTGTGATTCACTCTCATTTTCCTTGAACCATGCTTGACACTCACTTTCAGCACAACGAACTAACTCCAAAGGATCTCTGTCTATTCCCCTAAAGAGTTTATCATTTCTATCCTTCCAGATGTACCAGATTATCCATGGATAATGATCCATGTTTGAGTCTTGTTCAACAATGTTGTTTTTCCTCCGAAAGAGATAATCCATATTAGCATAGATGCTCAGGAGAGGGAAAATGTCATGACTTGTTGGTGTTGCTGATAAACACCAGGCTTGTAGGGCTTGTGGGCATTCAAAAATCGCATGAGTAACAGATTCGTCAGGTTCTCCACAACGTGGACAGTAGTTATCACATCGCATGTTCCTCCTTATCAAGTTCTTCGTAACCGTCACATGGTCGGTTATCATTTGCCATATAAGATGACATATCTTCTTTGGGGCTTTTATCTTCCAAGCAAAGGCTTGTACCATAGAAATACTAGGCTCCACTATCTCTTTTCTATCTCCGCATTCATCAAGTTCCGAACCACCCAAAAACCAGATTTAACTGTGTACTGACCATTTTTGGTGTAGTTCCAACATAAAGTATTGCGACGATGAGTCGTACTTATGGCGAGGCTTCTTATATAGTGAATATCAACAGGGTCAACATAATCCTCAAGAAGACTAACATTCCACTCATTCAGATCTGAATTAATTGAATCACTTACTCTCATGTTTGGATTTAAGACTAGAGCCACAAGTCTGGCAGGCCTAGCTGGTAAAGTGAGGATCCAAGGATCCTCCCACACCTTGAACTCGTATCCTGAATGTATCTTGTGTCTGATTCCCAATAGAAGTAACTTCCTTGCAGCTGAAATACTAGTCCACACATATGATGGGCTGCTTACAGAGATATTTCGCAAAGGCGGATTCATTCTGTAATATCTTGCTTTTAACACTCTTGCCACCAGTGAATCGGGGTTCAGGACCAGTCTCCAGAGCTGTTTTGTCAGAAGAGCAAGGTTAAATTCATGGATCATTCGAAAGCCAATGCAACCTTCCTCCCTTGGTAAGCATACTTTATCCCACTTTGCCTAGTGAATACCTCTCTTTGGGGGGGGTTCGAGCTCCACCAAAATATGCAATGGAACTAGCTAGATTTTCACATATCTCTAGTGGCAGTAGGAAGCTAGACATTACATATGTCGGAAGAGCTAACAAGATTGATTTAATCAACACTTCATTTCCTCCTTTTGAAAGTCATATGCCCGTCCATCCATTTACTCTATGCATTACTTTTTCCTTCAACAAGGAAAAGAGCTTGCATTTGGAGCCATTTATGTCTTCTGGGATACCTAAGTAAGTCATCATTCCTCCTTCATTTTGGATTCCAAGATTATCTTTGATCTGCTGCCTATGATCTGTATTAATCCTCTTACCAAAGAGTAAAGATGATTTAGCAAAATTGATGCGCTGTCCAGATGCATGTTCATATTGTCTGACCACTTTCATCACTTCTTCATATTCACGGAGATCCGCCTTACAGAAGAAAAGGCTATCATCAGCAAAGAGAAGGTGAGATACCGAGGGACATGCGCGTGTAACCCGCATCCCCGTTATCTTACCTTGATTCTCTGCATGATTAAGAAGGCTAACGAGCACTTCCGTGCATAGCATGAAGATGAAAGGAGAAAAAGGATATCCTTGGCGTAGGCCTCTCCCTGGAGTAATATTTCCCCTAGGTTTCCCATTCATGAGCACCTTATATTTCACCGATGTAATGCACCTCATTATCTAGGAGATCCAGATTTCCGAAAAACCCATCTTACGCATGACAACTTCAATAAAAGACCACTCCATTCGATCATACACCTTACTCATTTCTGTCTTAATTGTCATTCTTTTGTTTCTTCCACTTGGATTAGTTCGTAGTGCATGAAACATTTCCTGGGTAATCATGATATTATCTGTAATCTATCTTCCCGCAACAAAGGCTGACTGGGTTTCCGAGATTCTATCAGGAAGAACCTTCTTTAATCTCTGGCATAAGACCTTATAGATAATCTTGTAGCTTACATTACACAGACTTATGGGTCTAAATTGGGACATTTCATTAGGTTTCGTTGTCTTCAGGATGAGACATATATTTGTATCATTTAGACCACTCGCCATTGATCCATGCAAAAGGAATTGATTAACCATATGAGTTAATTCGTCCTTGACAATATCCCAGAATTTCTGATAAAACAGAGCTGTTATCCCATCTGGTCCAGGAGCTTTTTCCGGATTCATAGCAAAAAGGACCAATTTAACCTCCCATCCGTGACCGGGGAAGTAAGATCATTGTTTATTGACTCAGTGATCATAGCATTTACCTCAGAGAGTGCCTCCTCTATATCATGCAGACTTGAAGATTCAAATAGGTGTGTAAAGTAACTATTAGCAATGGCTACCAGTTCATCCTCATCCTCAACAACACTTCCATTTGTATCTATCAGCTGTGTGATCTTATTCCTAGCTCTCCTTTGTTTTGTCAGTGCATGAAAGTATTTTGTATTTATGTCCCCTTCTCTTAACCAAAAGATTCGACACTTTTGCTTCCAGAAAATCTCTTCGGCCTTAAGAGCCATTGAGAGATCCTTTAGAGCTTCAAATATTTTCTCTGTAGTTGCATCATCATTTGAGTACAGACTTTCGATCTTTTCTTTAAGTTCCTCCACCGATTTTTCGGATGGATAATCATCGTGCACTACTGGTTCCCATCTAACTAGCATGAACATACAAAAATTATAGTGAAAAAGGTCCTTGGCATAAGACCAATTTTAGGTCCTCTTCAGTAGCAAAGTTGAAGAGAAACTTTTCATTCCCTAGATCATTTGCAGTGACTTTGTCTTACATCTCCTATTGAGAGATCATGGTGTTAATAAGCTTTTCCACTTTTTGTTTCTTGGGATTTAGAATCTTCCCAATCAACGAACAACGATAATCCTAAATGATATGAGAACCATCTTGGTTAGTTAGCTGTATCGGTTTGTCATCATCATCAATGAAAATCGCCTTTCCTTTCGTGTCTGCCATACGAGCAGAACGGAACTTATCCATATTGTCGAATAATAATAGTCAATTCCTTAAGAGAATGACCCTTGTTTGTTATACTATAATAAGCAATCTCTAAGCCCACCACACGAACTCGTCACCCACTCTAGTAGAATCAAATGTATGCGCAATAGAATCACACGTAACCAATCGTATTTGATCAACTTCTTACGTGAATACCATAGCCAGTAGAAACGAACACCGAACCACTTGTATGCCACTTGTATCCGTGAAACAAATCACGTGGTTGACAACGATCAACCATGGTTACTCCAGGACATATGAAGCCCGGTCGTTTCCGATGATCCAACAAGTCCCAACCAATCAAACGAAACACGATACACTAAACATGATCCCCGAAACCCTCCTTAACCACCGTGATCCAAACTCTATGTGACGGAACAAGCTCCGCGTGACAGAAAGCAATCATTGTGCCCTTAAGAAGCACAGCAATTTACACATCAAAGAGACGAATGACCACAGCCCCGGGTTTACACGTCGAAGCCGTAGAGATCCAGATCCAGATCAAAGAGACGAAGAGTCGAAGCCGAACCTTCCGTAATCGATGTACAAAACCCCACCGGAGTCGATGATCTCCTTCTCCGATATTGCGCAGCCGTCGCCCTCCTAGTCGCCTTCTCCGTAATCGATGTCCAAAGCCCCACCAGAGTCGATGATCTCTGTCTCCGAGATTGCGTAGTCGTCACCCTCCTAGTCGCCTTCTCCGAAAACCCTAGCGATGATAGTTCATAAGTTTAAACAAGTTTGGCTATATACCTTTATATTCCTTTTGCATATCATATACTAGCCATTGAAATTTCATATTTTCTAATTTTATTAAGTTATATAAATTTTCACCCAACCATACTCTTTTTTATGGTAACATCTTTTTTAAGAATCCACTGTTACAGTATTTTTATAAAAAAAATTAAAATATCAAATCTATTTTTTATCAACAATCTAAAATTTTAGTTTTTGCTAAATGGCAATTTATTTTGAATGACTGTAAATTTTATGAATTAGAAATGGAAAACTATAATATTATCAACAGATACTATAGCGGAATTTTTTTTTACTTCTTGTGCTAGTTTTCGTCCATTAATTTACTTTTTTGAGAAAATAAGTTGCTTCCATTAATTTAAATTTGTTTACTAGTTATTGAAAACATGAGATACTTATCAACTATTCATCTGTTTATTTAGTCCTCTGTATATATTTATCTTTCGGATAAGTTTTTGAGTTATTATGTTATATTTAACAATTACACAGCTTACTAATTCTTTTAAGTTATTCAGCAGCTATAGTCTGTTAGATTCTTCTGTTACGATGAATTTTTAATTACTTACTGATATTCCATTAACTTATTTTCGTACAGCCATATTCAAATGATACTATTTAGATCTGTCTTTTTATTTGAGTGGTTTTGAATGATTCAAAAAGGTATATCAATATTGGGATAATACCCAAAGGTCCACGTAAAGCCGTCAGCAATTTTAAATAGTTTGTAAAACGACAGAAGAAAGTATAAAAAAAACTATACAAAATAATTATAAAAAAATGAAAATCGTGGCCATTAAGAAATCATTCATCAAAAACCATCAAGAATCTTTGAGTTCTTTTCTTTCTTTCAAGAACGCGATGAACGACCGCAAAAACTTACTCAAAATAGAAATAGAAGAAGAGCGTCAAGCAAGGAATCATCAGATCACCGTTTCCCCTACAAGGTCTCCAATCGTAGTCGCAAACGCAAACGCAGGTTTAACTGATCCTTCAGAGGTCGCGTTTAACATTTGTTGCTTATGTGTGTATTGTCCTCTTTGCGTTCTATGGTGCTGCATCAAGCAGCCTTGTACAATCGGATGGCGAGCCATCCTAAAGGCTAGAGGCCAGTTAAGCCGCTGCACCGGCTGTGGCAAAAGCTATAGCATGAGGGTTAAAGCCGCAGATTATTCATCATTTTCGGATATTGATTCAGATGATGTGAATTGCAAAGCACATAATTGCTCAAAACGAAACGGCTGATTATAAATGTTTTGTTGAATTTCATATATTCAGCAAACTTTTCTCATGCTCTTTTCTCTGATCGGCGACTTAATCGTCCTAAACGCAGACGTAAAACGCTGGAGTTGACTTCTTAATGATGAGTTGATGCAAAGTCTTGCGATTAAAGTCTATACTATTATGATAATATAGAAATTTAAGATTTTGTTGTTATATACCAAATATGTATTACTAATACGTAGTATATATTTCTTTGTGAAGGATAAAGTTATCTTCTTCTTTTTTTTTGTGCAACGGTTATCTTCTTTTATTACAGCAAGGAATAAAGTTGTGTTTGATTGTCACAAGTAAGGAATAAAGTTATGATGATGTGCCTTTTTCCGTTATTGTAAACTCTAAATCTCATATAAGTATTTAAGTGATGATTTAAGGGCAAATCTCTCAAATAACACTTTTTGAAGTTTTTGTCACAAAAATAACTTTCAAAAACAAAAATGACCAAACTAGACTTTTTTATTTTTTAAAAATTAATATTTTTTATTTATTTTTTCAGTTTTAAACTTCACCCCCAAAACCCCACCCCATAACTCTAAACCCTAAGTCTAGATTAATTAACCCAAGGGGTATAAACGTATATTTACCCCTAAAACTCCACCCTATAAAGGTTATTTTTGTCATTTTTTTCCTTAAAAGTTATTTTTGTGATAAAAACTTTTTTGGTCTATTTTAAGGTATTTCTCATGATTTAATGAGAAAAAATAAAAAAAAAGTTGAGAAGAATCTGGAAAGAACCAACATCCACGAAATCAAATTCGAGTTAATGAACTGAGCGTATATTAATGAGACCCTATATTAATTGCTCCTAGAGCAATGATTTGATTAGGTAAGCAATGGTGTGATTAGGTTATAAGATGTTGAAAAGCTCCAAAATATCCTGTTTTTGATCCTCCCTGATTGCTTAAATAGCTCGACATCTCCTAAGGATATTTCACATATCGCACCATACATACTTAACTCAATTTCTGCTTATTTCAAAACCATAATGAACTTTCTTAATTCGTTCTTCGTTTATGCTAACTCAGCAGCTCTCAGCTAACAGCTCGATGGATGGACAACTCGATGGGTCATAACGGGTTCTTGGTGAAGATAACCAGTTTTGGTTACTAAATAGCTCATCTACTCTTGGCCGAATTTGGTGTCAAATCCAGTTCCACCAATTTTCTTTTTGTAGGAAAACGTTATAAATAAGAAAAACAGGAATTTGTATATATTATTTCATAAGTAATAGATCATTTATATAGGATTACAATAGTTTAAGAAATAAATAAAATTTAAAGAACAAATAAACTTGACAATCAAGTAAATTTAACTTTTTTATAACGATATCACACAATATTCATAACATTACTCTTTATATACATTATACTAAAGTGTTTCTAAATACCATAAATGATGCTGGTAAAAAATATTACGAGGAAAATTCAATGAAAAAAAAAACATAGTTAAAAAATTGCAGTGCGTAATGGCTTCCCTCATGTGTACATATGTCAAAAATCCCTAAGTTCTTGGAAGTAGCATTCAATAACGCCTTAATTAATAAGCCAGCCAAAGTATCACTTGAACGAACATGTATGATAGTGACATCGTCATTCTTCGATGGTGAATGAATCTTATATGATTTGATCATTTTCTTGGATTCTATTTATTTCAAAACTTTAGAACAATGTTATATATTCATCTCTGAAAATTCAACATTTTCCTTGAGTGTCTATAATTTGTATGTTCTTTGTTGACTCTTTAAAATCCTTGTCACGGAAAAAGTCAGTGGAATAAAAAGCATTGTAAAATAAAAAGAGTACAACCACACACATTTCACATTTCTTCCTCTGAAAACAATATCTTCATGCTATGCATTCCAAAAGTATATATATCGTTAATAAATTGATCCTAACAAAATAAATTCTTTTGATTTCTATTATAATATCTAGAGTCTTTGACTATTGGTCTAATTATCTTTTGATATAGACAATAATTTTTTGGTATATTTGAACTTCAAGACAATTTTTAACATGCATTCGTCTATCCATTCGTCTTGTACATACGAGTTATTCATGCTCTTATTATAAAAGTTACTACTGGGACTTTCTTTCTACATTTCAGTCATGGCAAAGATTAATAACTTTCTCAATAACACTTTAAGTTTGGATCTTATGACCAAACATAGACAAAAAAATTAATATATGCCATGAAAATAAATATTTTTTAATTAGATCAAATAGCTAGAGTTATTATGAACACGATATGATATCATCAATATTTAATGGATTTTATATTTCAGAGATATCCTTTTTGTTAATGAATCTCTCAACATTTAACAATTGATAAAGAAACGGAAAAGTAAGAGAGATAATAAAGAAATGAAGGAGAGAGGACGGATGGCCGAATGGGTTTCTTGCTGGAGGTACTCCAATACAATTTTGAGAGATTGAGTCACTAGCCGTCCATTTTCTGTTGGTAGAATTAATTCACCAAAATAAAACTTATTTAAATGATTAAAATAATTATATTTTTCTTTGAGAAACTGCTACAGTATCTGGCCGATGCGGATGGCCATAGAATCACAACCATAACACCAAGCAATAATAAATGCTAATCGTTACACGACTCACCAATAATTAGAGTGGTGATCTTAGAACATCTTCAATCCATTGTTAATTTTGACTATATACGCTATAACAGAGTAAAATATACTTGAGCTAACCTCTATTTTCCCCTTAAAATAGTGATTGCTATTTTTCAATATATTTAGAGGAAAACATAGTATTTCCATATAAAAGAGACATTTTTTTATTTACACAATAGTCCTTTAACTTTTGTGATTTTAACTAAAAATAACATATTTATGAAGAAATACAATATTTTTTACATATAAACACACAAATTTGTTTGTTTACCTAATCATTCTTAATTTTTACTGTTATAAATAAAATAAATAAATAATATGATTATTTAATTTGAAATTTGAAATTTTTATTTAACAAATGATATTTAAATTTTATATTTAAACTAAAATTATTAATAATTATTTAATTCTTAAAAAAGTCTACATAGATTTTTCATATTGATAACATATTTAAGTTGAACTTAAATATAAATTAATACAACATATTTTGTAACAACTTCATACTTGGGTAAATTATTTTCGGATCCACAAATATCATCCAAATATTGTCTAAACGAAGTGTATGTAGGTGGAGATTATTGATTTTGTTGCTGGTGATTGTGCTTTTGTAAAACCCGTGTTTTCTCTGCTTGGAAATATTCACGAATATTTGGATCTTCTATGGAATTTAAATAAAAAATTATCAATCATAGTGCAAAATATTCATAAGTTAGTATGACCAAAAGACAAAATATTTAACAGCACAATAAAAAGTATGTAGGAAAAATGTAGAGTGTGCATTCAGAATTTTACAATTACGTTTTGTTATTGCGAAAAAACTTACATATGTTTAAATATTAATGATTATCCAAAGACACTTGTCTCACTATGACACCATCCTTATCATTAATACTTGTCAATGCCAAATTTAAGGAAGAGATGCGTAAGCATTGACTTGTACACTATAAATAGAAGTTGTACGTGAAGGTAAACATAATAAGGAAAGTAAGCTAATTTACCCTACTCACAAAAATTTTATTCTCACTACCCCACCTATTTTCTAACTATCCCTCTTCTTCCTTCTTTACTTTCTTACCCTTCATTTTTTTATTATTACTTCTTTTTTCTTTTCCTTTTCAAATATCGTGAGACCCACACTATTTTTTTTCTTTTCTTTTTATTTTCAATTGTACTGGGACCCACACCATTTTTTCTTTTTTTTCTTTTTTCTCGGGTGGGTCCCATCTTATTTTCTGTTGCGACCAGTTTTTTTTCTAATTTTTTTAAAAACATTTCTTATTAAAATAAATTATTAATGGTTAATATTTCTAAAATTATAAATAATAAAATAATAAAATAAATTATTCAATAATATTTTAATCAAAACATAATTTAAAATATTTTAAAAAATAATTATATAAATTATTTCCCTAAACACATTTTCCCTTTTATATAAAAGTTATCAAAATTTAAAATACGATATTCCCTATTTTAATCAATAACTAATTTCAAAAATATTTTATATAAATTTTTAAAATCATATTTCAAAAAGAAAATATTATTAAAATATGTATTTAATAATATTTTAATCAAAAATTTCAAAAGTTAAATTTATTACAATATTTATATTAATTTCGGTTGTGTAAAATATTTTAAAATAATAATTTAATAAAACATATATTAAAAAAAATATTTTAATTAATAATTAATTTTAATAATAAATTTAATATATATATATATATATATATATTATTTTCGTTAATTTAAGTTTTATATTTCTTATATAGCTTTCAAATATAAAATAAGAAATTTCATATTTTTACTGATTATATTTTTATTAAATTAACAATCTATAAATATTATAAATAATATTCTCTTAGTTTCATAAGAAGTAATTTTGTCACTACTATTATTTACTAAATGCTTCGATTTGATAAATAATATATTTGTCTTAGAAACTTTTGATTAAATAGATGTATTTTTATTAAGAGCATGAGTGCATTTAAATCATTTTTAATTTTTGTGAAAAATATAAAAATTACTTTCTTCTTGAAACAAAAGGATATACATTATTTTATTTAAATTTGAAAATTTATTATTATATTTGCATTTATATAAATGTCTATTGGGACTACTAGCACTACTAAAACTACCTTGTACTACTTTGGATTACCTTGAACTATTATGTATTATACACATTTCTAAAAACTTTATATTCTTGGCTTATTATATATTTTAGCAAATATAACTTATATATTTTGAATTATATGTCCTCATATGTGTTTAGATATCAACTTAGTTATGAAATCTTTAATATTTCGTAAGTTGTTAAAAACTATCATTTCCACATAACCTTCCTTATACTTTCATATCTAATGTCTTGGTAATGATGACATAATAAGGTGAATCACACAAATTACATATTTTTAGAATTTTGTTTCTAAAAAAGTGTTATATATCATCTAAAACTTTCTAAATGCATTGGTGCCACTCGAAATATTTTATTTTTCACGTGGTATTACTAGTAAATGTTGAAAATAGCAAAAATATTACTATGAACAAGATAATATTACTACTACCTTGAGTACTACTAAGTGTAAATATAATAATAGTTTTTTTGAATATATGGCATGTAGACATTTTAATGAGTAAAGTTCAAATTATATTAAAAGATAAAAAACCTTTATATCCTTGTTCTATAGATATATATATTTAAATAATTATTAAAATAAATAATATTATCAAATTTATAATATTTCGTAACTACAGAAAACTTATCATTTCCACAAAACATTTTTGTACTTTCATAACTCATATATTGATGATAACGTCATAATAAGGTGAATCACACAAAATACATATTTATAGGAAAAAAATTCTACCAATATGTTATATGCAATTTAAAACTCTCTAAATGTATTTTAGTTTTACTAAGTGTTATATACCATCTAAAACTGTCTAAATGCATTGGTTCAACTCAAAATATTTTATTTTTCACATGGTATTACTAATAAATGTTGAAATTAGCAAAAGTATTACTATAAACAAAATAATATTACTACTATCTTGAGTACTACTAAGTGTAAATGTAATAATAGTTTTTATGAATATATGTCATGTAGACATTTTAAATGAGTAAATTTTAAGTTATATTTTAAGAATATGTGTTAAATATATTTTATGAATATATGTCAGAGATTAATTAGGAATTATTTTAGGGTTTTATTGAAATTATATACAAAATGTAGGTATGTAAATAGATACATAGATAACACATGTTAGACATATGTTATTACACGTTTTTACTACTTTAATTTGTCATAGTAATACTTAATAAATTTAGGGTTTTATTAACCTTATATACAAAATTTAATTATGTAAATATATAAAAAATAACATGTGGTCCGGTGGCATACTCCTTATTTGTTATTAACACAGTCCCGGGTTAGATATTTTCTTCCCATTAGCTTAACGAAAGAGATCTCTTATTTAATTTAATACGACCAACGACAACAATTTTATTTTACCGGGAATTAACATAAGATTTTATTTTATAAGATAAAATTATATACAAAATGAAACTTGTGTAAATAATCTCAAAAATGACTCGTGGTCTGGTGTAACTAGATAGCACGGGCATTACCGGGAATTAACATAAGATTTTATTTTATAAGACAAAATTATATACAAAATGAAACTTGTGTAAATAATCTCAAAACTGACTCGTGGTCTGGTGTTATATTGTTTGTTTGTTAACCAGATAGCCCGGGCTCGATGACCAGTTTCGTTACTTTATTTAGTTTGATTTATTTATTTTTTAAAACAAAATTATATTTAAAATCTAGTTGATGTGATTATTCACAAAATTAATTTGTCTTCTGGTGGTATGTTCCTTATTTCTTAACTTCAACTTGGAGTTTGATTCACAGAATTGTTAATCGTTTTTTTTATTTTTTTAATAAATTAACAGTTTTTTTTTAATTATTTCTTCATCATCCTATTATGGCTTTCCGGATTCTACAGAAAAAAAATTGTGGCCGCAATGGAAATTTTTAACAGAAATTATAATTATTGTTTACACATCAAAACTATAAATTTATCCATATTCATCAATTTTGAATTTAATTTTTTTTTCTCACCATTGATATGGTTTAGAAGCGTAAAGAGAAGAGTATTGATATGACATTGAACTCACCAGACTTATTCAAAATCGCAATAACATACTAAA